>CM022753.1:20167397-20304897 GCA_012411365.1 Ameiurus melas
ATTGTGATATTGTTCTGGCCAAAAATCCTTTATTTTTGAAATTCGTCATGCAACCTGTGGAGATTTCTGTGCCGGCTTTATTTTATTTAATTTGCGAAAAATACTTAGTAAGTATTGTCGAAATTATTATATTATATTATTATGCTAAATTATTTTGCACAGAGATGTTTGTTGTTAAATGATACCCAGTATCTCTACTCACGTTCGACGCACGTGAATCAAAGAGGGCGGTTGTATTACAGCAGACCAGTGACTACATTTCCCACGCTGTACTGTTGCCTACAAACATGGTCGCCATGGACCGCAATTCCCAGAACACTTAAAAGGACTTTCTATGCATTCACTCTTTGCAAAGTAATACACTCCAATGTAATACACTCCATAGTAATACACTCCATAGTAATACACTCCATAGTTGCCACACTCTCTGTCATGTACCAAGCCTTTATCTAGTTTATCTTGTTTGCTGATCGCCTGACCATTTGCCTGTTTTGACCATGCTATTGTTTCATGATTTGGATTTGTCTCCCTATATATCCTATAATAAAACTCTTATCTGCATTTGCATCCGTCCTCAACCTCCTTACGTGACGAGGGCTTAGAGTGAATGCGCGTTGTGATGATGTCACATGACGCATCTTGCCCCAAATCTGCGGCAATTTTTGAAAAATCGCAAGCTCCTCCGAATATTGCGGCATTTGCTTGATTTCGTGTTCATTTTTGCGACTGCCAAATCCTGGAGAGACTGAATAACGAACACTCCAGTTATCGCTGAGGCTCATTCAAAAACCTCTGCTGTGGCGGACGACTTCGGTTATGGTGCTGGGCCAAGGTCTTATTAAGATTTAGCACACAGCGACCGTGCTATGACAAATAGCTTTCAAGCTTCTACGACCTTCAGCTGTGAGTGTTCTATTAAGTGCCATGTGAGAAGCGAAGCAGGTCACAAGATGCAAACTTGTTTACGGGTGCGCTGCCTGGGCGTTACGAGACAAACTGATTTGTCACACACACTGACAGCTCAGGAAAGGCTCCCGGTAATTAACACTCCTGCAAGTAAGCGAGAAAGACTGGAGTTATTGATGTGACAGAGGCGACAGGGATGAAGAGACTGAGGCCATCCTACCTGTCAGAGGCCCTGCTCTGAGCGCTCGGTGTAAGAACAGGAAGGAGTGTACCAAGGCGCACCACAAATGCAAACGACACTGTTCTTCTTCCTTACCAATACAGTGATTAGTGCAATGGTAACAGCGAGCACACAGGCTACAAGAATGCACGTCCTCACACGTCCTTGAGCTCGTTCTGACCAGAGAGGGACCACTTCCTGTCTGGCTCCTGCGGGACTTCCTACAGTAGGCTACAGGAAGTGACCTTGTTTCCTGCTCAGGACCAGGTTCATTCAAAGCAGAACAGCTTCCAAAACAGCAACCGGAGAAGCAGAACCTATAACTGGCATTGTGGTTGAGGCACGAGGTTGCACAACGTTTCTATTTTTATTACAATCCAACTAAAGGGACTTCTCTAAGCATTAGCATTAACGAGCAGGAATGCTTAAACTTAGTCAGAGTAAGAGATTAACCCGAGTGCACCGATCTTGTAAGGAGCTTCAAGTATCAAAGGCTGTAGAGACGTGAAGAATGTGTGTAAAGAGATGTAGAAAATTATCATTTAAGCAAAAGTAGAACAGTTTAAATTTAAGAATGCTTTCCCAGACGCAGTAGAGGTGTAACGGTACGAACATTTCATAGCGTGATTATCGTGACCAAAACTTACACGGTTATCAGTATTATCACGGTATTGTTAAAAAGTACTGGTACACACACTGAAATCATTTAAATAGATTTTATATTTGACTATAAACAGAAGGATGGTCGGTACTAGGCTTGTTGCGATAGTCTGTGTTCCCGGTTTTACACTGTGTTTGGCGGCACACCGATTACAACATTGCCTAAACTCAACAACAACAGAACAGTACAATTACAAACTCGCCAAATCGTCCGCCATCGTCTCGTCAGTCAGCTCGCCTCACTTTCGCCACGTGATAACTGAAATCTGAGTCCTGCTGATCTGTGCTGCGCCTCATGCTGAATTAAACAGATGTGTTCAGTTTTTAATTGTAGCGTGTTTTCACGCAGCGTTGCGTGTTGCGCCTGCGTCAGATTCGTGCTGGGTGTGTGTGTGTACAGCGTTTACCACGAGTTTTACAAATCACGATAATCACGCACGGTTTTAATGATGATTAAATGTGACATGGCAATACTAACCGTCTGGGAATTTTAGCGTGAAACCGGTAACCGGTTCATGCCTGTTAGCGAGTTGCTGCTTCACAAAGAAATGACGAAGGATGTTAGAGTTTACCCTCTGCATTGAAGAGTAAGACGCTTTTGTTTAGATTCTGACGGAAACTGTCTGTGTGTGTGTGTGTGTGATTAACCAGGATTTAAATGAGTAGCTGAACATTAGGAAACCTTATGAACATAAGGGTAAGAGGCCACAGTCTCAGCATGGTGGCTGCATCGCTCTGCAGGTTTATGCTATAATTAGGTGAGAGAGAGAGAAAGAGATAAATAGAATCCCAAAGCTCTAAGGACGACCGGGTAATCATTAAAGGGCTGTGTGTGTGGGCGAGAGAACCGAGGCCAGCTTGCCAGTTTAACGCCTCCTTGTTTTCATGTTTTGTTTTTCTGAACACAGAGATGCAGCTTTATTAATTACTGAACCCGATAAACAGCAAACCAAGTAGTGTGTGTGTGTGTGTGTGTATACACACAATTTTAATGCACGAAGTGGAAGAAAAGGACCGCCTGACGCGAAGCAGCGTGCATTAAACTGGTGTAACGCACACCTAGGCATGTATTATTCCACTTATACCGTGGTCACTTGCCAGCACTGACAAGTTCAATCTGTTGTTGATGTTTGCAAAGATAACAACGGTTAATTTCCATTCAATTATTTTATAAATATACGGGTAGCTCTAGCATCCCGCCCACTCTAAATCATACACAGAGATAAAGTAGTACGATAAGATTGTATTTATTTGAATGAATTATAGTAAATAGTTATTAGAGAGTGTGTGTGTGTGTGTGTGTATTACCTGTGTCTGTGCCATGTCTCTACTAATAATGAAGCTGCGAGTTTAACTACTGTATGTTACCATGGTTACAATTGATTATAGGCAGCGCATGAATTAAGAACAGTGATTAAACTGAATTGCCTTGGTATACACTCTTTTAACTCAACACACACCTTCCAGACCATGGTGTGTGTGTGTGTGTGTGTGTGTGTGTGTGAGAGAGAGGGAGATTTTAATAAACTTTTCTGTATGATTGCTGTTGATTTAACATTTACAGAAGGAGCCTCCAGTGTGAGAGCCATGGGAACGCCTAGATTCTCTGTAACGATTACCCAGAATTCCCTGTAACACCTTATTCATGAAACAACACAATGAGAGTACACTCTCACTGCATCCTCACTTGTTAAAACAAGTTTCATTTCCAAGGATAAACGAAGCCTCATTTGAGTCACCTGTGTGTAGGAGTGTGTGTGTGTGTGTGTGTGGAATAGCTGGCAGGTTCTCACTCACCCGCACCAGCGTGGGTGCCATGCAGGAGCACACGGTCCGCACGTGCTTCAAACACTTCTCATGAGACATGAAGTTGCACACTGCAGACAGAGAGCGAGAGAGAGTGTTAGTTTTCACATCTACATATACACATTTCCATTGTGTTAACCACCAGCAGGACACACACACACACACACACACACAACACGAGTCACACTCTAGTGTGAAAACAAGGGCTGTTGTATGAAATACAGGAAGTACACTCTGTTGTTGTTGTTCTTGTAAAGGTCTGAAATGTATTAAAAAGAAAAAAAAAAGAATGGTATGTTTCATGTTTCTTCTCAGCTTTATGGTCTTGATGCATGTTTCTGAATATACTTCTGTAGCCTTTACATGTCTTTTAGCACTAGCACGATTAATACTTTAACTCCAACATCTTTATCAGACTATAAACATAAAAGATCTCATGTTTCATTTAATAAGCCACGGCAGGTTGGTGCGACGCGACGAGCCGGCGTGATGCGGAATTACTCCGACCACCCTGAAGCGTCATTCTTTCATCAGCCTCTCTTTTTTGAAGACAAAAGCTGAAGCATATCATGCTACCGGGAAACTGCGAAGTGTAAACGTAACCAGCCAATCAGAAGTATTTTTCACAAATGTAAGGAAATAAGTACATTAGGCACGGTTTTGGTATGAAGGGTGGGGAGTTTAGCTTGGAGAGAACAGTCTCCAAGTCTCTGACATCACTCTCAAGCACACTCAGACATACAACTCCTCCAAAGCCAGGTTCTATACAACTATATAAACATGTAACCTCTCCTCATAATGATTTGTGAGAACGTGAAGTGTTCTTGGGACGTGTCTATAATATGACTGACAAGTGGCCAATCCAAATACAAACAAACTTTCCAGGCCAGAAGGAAGGTTTCCAAACACCATTTTCCACATTATTTGTACAAGTATGAGATGAAAAATATTACCTACTGCACCTGTAAATCAGTAGTCTATCAAAATAAAATAAAACAAACAAACAAACAAACAATTAAATAAAAGACACCATTTTCAACCAAAACATGTTTGGGGTCTGCTGTCTGTGCTTTATAATTTTGCTCTAGAGCCACAAATGTAATTTTGCTAGGCAGTAACGGAAGACTATTTCACCAAAATCAAATTTCCATGAATAAATACACGTCCAGTGTTATATACAGCAGCTTTAACCGACATCAACAAGCTGTCATTTTATTCAAACGGTGCATTAAGTAAGATTTTTATTCAAGATTAGGTCTCTGGCGGTTGTGTAGGTGGGTTCGATATATGAATGAGCGCTCCACCTTCATTCTCGCCCATGTTCATAAAGCAGCGCTATGTCAAGACGAATGTCGATCCAAACACAAGCAAGAGTTCTGGACCAGAAGTTCAAAAAAAAGTTTTCTATCGCACTTTTAAAGAAACGATTTTGTGAAGAAGAATAAACAATGATACTGTATCATTACTATATTATCCTTTCATCACTGTAAGGTTTACGGTACAACTCAACCTTCCAATGTTGAAGAAGGTGAAGACAGAATTGTGCATTAGGATCCAAGATGGCTGCCTCCATAACATTCCAGCACTCATGCTCCAGTGAAGTTTTGTTCTTGTTTATAGATGACAGTACGGCACACGGTGTCCTAAACCATTTCGGCGGGTCTCAGTGACATCACTGGATGTGGTTTGAGGTTGATTTTTAGAACAAATTCTGGGTGAGATAGACGAACACTGAACAAGTGGAAAATTGCCTGTGTGTGTGTGTTATAAACACTTGCCCATGCTCGAATCTGTGAATCTTTCCACACGTCTTATTTGACTTTCTGACCTGCATGTTTATTGTATCGTGGGTTTGTTTATGCTCTCTGATGTTTTTTATTTTTGTAATTGAGACTGTACGTTTCACTTCATATACTACGTGTATCTGTGATGTCATGTTTTCTGAAGAAACGTGAATCAGAATCTGTTCCATTATTGGCGCGTGTTCATGATTCAGGATGACAGCATAACCGCCTATAGACCACAGAATGTACACACACACTCTCTCTCTCTCTCTACACGCACACACTGTAGCTAGTCCGCTGACGCAGTCTCAGGTTTTGTATCCTCCTCGGAGACAGGAAGTGGGCTCACTGGCTTGAGCAGTTCTCAGTAACAGAATGTCCATGAGAACTGTTTTACACACAAACACCAAGTCCAGGTTTTGTTAACCGTAAATATATCAATAGCACCTCATTGGGCTCATTAGCATGCTTCAATCTAGCATCCATATCTCAATGGAGATCCAATCCATCCAATCATCGAGAGAAGAGAAGAAAACAAACGACTTCTAAGTGTGTGTATTAACCACAATGCACTCTGAACATACAGCTACTTCATTTACAAATGGCTACATATTGAGCAGAAAATCTGTAAACTCACAAAAAAATAAATACAATCTTGCATCCTTTGTTTTGCTTCTCTGGGAGCTAGGTTCTATGTATACATATTTATAGGTTCCACAACATTAAGAGTAACTATAAACGGATAAAAAGTAAACGGATAAAAAGCCATTCGTAAGAGGAATAAAGGATTTCAGGATCCGCTGCTTCACAGCTGCTGATTGTTTTCCTACAACAGCACGACCTCACATGGTTTATTCCTAACCGAAAATGGTTTCATAACAGTTTTCCTGAGGAATAACTGTTTTTAGGTTTTCTTGAAAGCTGAATGAATACTAATATGATTTCTAATGATCTTCAGCCAACTGTTTATCCAGTAGGACTCTAAAAAACAAGATAAAGATGGACGACTTGTCAGTAGGGCTGCAACAACTAATCAATAATAATCCGTAATCTATAAACCGCTTCAGCGACCAAAGGCAATACCACAAATCAGTTTCAACACTCGAAGCACAATCACGTTACCAGATATGTACAGTGCATGACTCAAAAAAAGAGAGGCTGACAAGCGTCCAGCAACAAGTGCCTCCACAATGCAGGTTTCGATAACACAAGCATTTAAAAAATGCTACACAATATGAAAAGGATTCAAGGAGATGGATAGAAATAACGGACACCATTTGTTACTACATCGCGAAAGATATGGCTCCGCAGCTACAGCGGGTTTTAACCCCTCGTTAACTCAACAGAACATACACTATGCCATTGCGACCATATCTTTCCAAACCGCGCTGACCAACATGTCATATAAAGGTAGCTGCTGAACTGAAGTCTGCACTTCTGATCTCTGGTCAAGGGTTATATAGTTTATATAGTTTATAGTAGTTTAATAGTTAACAATAATTAAACAATTTATAAGTTACTCCTATTCATGGTCATGGGGAACCTGGAGCCTATCCCAGGGAGCATCGGGCACGAGGCAGGGTACATCCTGGACAGGGTGCCAGTCCATCGCAGGGCAAAATCACACTCACACACCCATTCATACACTAAGGACACTTTGGACACGCCAATCAGCCTACCATGCATGTCTTTGGACTGGGGGAGGAAACCGGAGTACCCAGAGGAAACCCCCGCAGCACAGGAAGAACATGCAAACTCTGCACACACATGGCCCAGGCGGGACTCGAACCCTGGACCCTGGAGGGTGTGAGGCGAACGTGCTAACCATCGTGCGCAGTTTGTTTCCATCAATTATTTTAAAATCACAAACATAAGCAATGCATGCTTTCATTAGAAAGCAAATATCCCACCTTTAATATTTGATCATATTCACAGTACAAATCTTGTCAGCAAACTATGAGGGCAAACAAACAAACAAACCCCAAAACAAAAAAAAAACTAAAGAAAACAAAAACGATTTGATTTTAGATCATATCGTCCAGCCCTACTCCACACAATAAAATAAAATAAAATAAAAAACAGATTAAAGAACATGTTTAACAAAGAAAAACATATAACATTTGATGAAAGGCGTGTCGAGTGTCCTCGTTTTGAAACAGTCAGGGTGCTTTCCCAGCACGGGAAAAAGTGTTCCTGATAGAGGAGATGCATTCTCCGGTTTCTTGGTAAAGGGATAAGCTATGCTTTTGAGAGAGAGAGAGAGAGAGAGAGAGAATGAGAAAACAAATGTCTATTGTGGCTATAACTGAAGAAGATGAGAGGAACTACTGACAGACCGTGCTGCTGTACGCTGAAAATAATCCACGTCGGCGTGGTAACAGCACTCCGTTTCATGTTGTGCTGCATCACACCACCCCAGTGTGCATTATTACATTCCATCCATCCATCCATTTTCTATACCGCTTATCTGACACAGGGTCACGGCGAAGCCTGGAGCCTATCCCAGGGATCAAGGCGTGGAACACCCTGGACGAGGTGCCAACCCCATGCAGGGCACAATCACACACACACGCACACTCCCACTCCCATTCACACACAATGAAGAATTTCGACATGCCAATCGGCCTACAGTGCATGTCTTTGGACACGGGGTGGAACCCAGATTACCCTGAGAAAGTCTCAGAAGCACGGGAAGAGCATACAAGCGCCTCGCTCACGGGGCGGTGGTGCAGTTCTAACCACCAACCCCTTAGGTGCGAGGCCAACGTGCTAACCACTAAGCCCCCTGTGCCCCCACCGATAATCTGCCATCATACTTGCATGTAATGTAACCTCAAAGTGTCCACTATGAGGCAAGAAATGAAACCTAATCCGCTGAATGACGGAGAAGAAGCAGCGGATCCATACCACTCCTTTCCGGGTTCCGAAACAGAGATACTGTTGAGATGGACAGAAGCGGTTTGTAGAATTTTTGGATTGGCTCTAAGGCAATTAGCAGTCAGAGACAAGCATGCAGGTGAGTAGCGAGATATGTTCATCTAAAATACACAACACAAGACACCGATTTTAAAACAAACGACCTTCAGGCAAGGAAAAACAAACAACAAAATACTAGCTCTTTAAAGGTACAAGGTACAGTACTTTCCATAGATACACACGCATGCCCTCTGTGATAAATATCTTCTCTGGGCTGCAACAAGAATGTACTTCAACAGAAGGGTGTTAATCTTTGCATATTTATTTATTTATTCATTCATTTTATTGCTTGTACACGCACCGCCTATTGTATTTGACCGTCTCTATTGTTATCATCTCATATGGGTTTCTGCAGGCCATATTTCCAATAAAAGAACCGAGTTGAACTGTAAGTTAGCTGCATCATATTCCATAACAAGCCCCGCATTTGTGTGTGTGTGTGTGTTTGTGTGTGTGTGTTTACGTTTCCTAATAGCCTCAGACTTTCCACACGGTTCCGGTCTACAGCAACCCCCCTCCCCCTGCCCCATCCCCTTCCCCTTCCATCTGTTGCCATGTCAACCTTGAAGAGTCGATCACGACTTGTGAAACGGCTCTGCCTGGCAACACTGCTTCCGTCAATCACGACCCAGAGCCCCCCGCCCCACTCCGCCAACCCCAGTAACTGCTTCCCAGTGATCCTTCAGCACCTCTGTGGAATTATTCCCGTTAGTTACGCAGTGACTCCGTGGCCCTAGGAGACAATCATCCATAAGTGCATTTTTGGTCCATCTCGTAGAACGCTAACAGGAGTAAAGAGTTGAGCAACACTCGTAAGCACTCGGGAGACAGAACGACTCGCTTTTACTTTGTGTCGTGACATAAGAAATCTCATCGGGTTAGCATTCTGAGAGTAGGACCGGGGCATCGTGATAATCATGGGTGATGGGGGAAAAATATATAAGGAAATCATGCCGAGTCATCGCAACCCGCTCAGCATGCACTGCCAGTTCATAACGAACAAGCCAAATGAAGACCATCGTTCTGCAGCAAACAGAAAGTGGAACTTCTAACGTACTTTCAAATATGCGGCGGGTCAAGTAATAAAAGACAATTGTCTAAAGTATTCAGGGTGTTGCCGGGGGCAAGAGATAAGACCGCTCATCGCTCATGCTGAAGTATTGTAAAATATTTACTACAGTTCTACTCCACTCGTGAAAATCATGAGCATATTATCAAGTGATGCTGAATCCTGATGGGTGAATAACTCGGGATTAAAATGCAATGAGGTTCAACGGTTAAGGCTCTGGGTTAATGATCAGAAGGTTGGGTGTGAAGCCCCAGCACTGTCAAGGTACCACTGTTTGGCCCTTGATTGAAGGACCTTAACCCTCTCTGCTCCAGGGGTCCTGTATCATGTCTGACCCTACGCTCTGACACTAGCTTGTTAGGATATGCGAAGAAAAGAATTTCACTGTGCTGTAACATGTATATATATGTGACATATAAAGGCTTCTTCTTCTACTAAAGGTGAGGTCTGGGATTTTGGTGGAACTCAGCTGTTTTGAAACTCAAACACCATAAAATACTGACCTTCTCTCCAAAGCCACGCCCACAAAACCACAGGATGAGGAGCTAGAGCTGGGTGATGTGATATAATATCCATAATATCCCCATATCATGATACATTACGTCACGGCACATGCTTTTTGTGGATATTAAAGAATAACAAAAATGATAACAGCTACAAACTGACTGGAAGCCGCTGAAATTAGGTAAAAAAATTTGAAACCCTGACCCTCACATGTAAGAGCCCACCTCTGGCAGCCCTGGGATTACTGTTACCGTTACACACGTTGTAAATCAGAGACGGATTTCTGCATGGTTTTGATGGACTCATAAAACCTAAAGCTGCTTCGACACTGCGGAAAATTCTCCAGGCAAACAAGTTAAGCAGGATCCTTTGCCGTTTTCCTGGAACGCATTAACCTCTTACACAGCCCAGTGCTCTCTATGTTTTAAAAGCTCCTGGCTGTTCCATCGAACTTTACAGCATTTCTGCTAAAAGCTGTTTTCCCCCTCTGTAATTAAACATGCGTTCAAATCTGGGTTATGACTTCTATCTGATTGTGTCGATCTTCCCCGAAAACTCAGACATATGGAATGGGACTTGACCAAATGAGCACAAGCTTGAGCCATCGCACGGATCGGCACACAAATACGATCAATCTGCTATCTGATTTTAGCCGCAGTCCTCTTAGTGCAATTGCCCAAGACCAAGAGATTAGTTACTGCTGACCATCCACACTGTCTCTCAACCTCTCTTTCTCTCTCTGTCTGAATGTCTGTCTGTCTCTCTCCATCAATTAAGTACACACTTCAAGATAGGAAGCCAGACATCTTCGGCCAATTAAGGATTCCTGAAATCGAGCGCCATCAATCTAGCTCCTTTCCCAGAGGCAGCTATTCGATACATGTTCTGTACACCACGGAGGAGGAAGAGATGGATGTGGACTACCGGAGAATCGTGCAACTTAGATATACAAAGACAGATTGAGACAAAGAATCTGAGAGATAGAAAAAGAGAGCACTGCATATACAGTTTAGTTTCTCTCTCTCCCTCTCTCTCTCTCTCTCTCTCTCTCTCTCTTCACTGTACGGTTTAGTCTCTCTCTCTCTCTCTCTCTTCACTATATGGTTTAGTCTCTCAATCTCTCTTCACTGTATGGTTTAGTCTCTCTCTCTTCACTGAATGGTTTAGTCTCTCTCTCTCTCTTCAATGTATGGTTTAGTCTCTTCACTATATGGTTTAGTCTCTCAATCTCTCTTCACTGTACGGTTTAGTCGCTCTCTCTTCACTGAATGGTTATGGTTTAGTCTCTCTCTCTCTCTTCAGTGTACGGTTTAGTCTCGCTCTCTCTCTCTTTACTGTACGGTTTAGTCTCTCTGTCTCTGTCTCTCTCTCTCTCTCTTCACTGTATGGTTTAGTCTCTCAATCTCTCTTCACTGAATGGTTTAGTCTCTCTCTTTCACTGTACAGTTTAGTCGCTCTCTCTTCACTGAATGGTTTAGTCTCTCTCTCTCTTCAGTGTACGGTTTAGTCTCTCTCTCTCTCTCTCTCTCTCTCTTTACTGTACTGGGTTTAGTCTCTCTCTCTCTCTCTCTTCACTGAACGGTTTAGTCTCTCTCTCTCTCCAATGTATGGTTCAGTCTCTCTCTCTCTCTCTCTTCACTGTGCGGTTTAGTCTCTCTCTCTCTTCACTGTATGGTTTAGTCTCTCTCTCTCTTCACTGTGCAGTTTAGTCTCTCTCTCTCCACTGTATGGTTTAGTCTCTCTCTCTTCACTGTGCAGTTTAGTCTCTCTCTCTCCACTGTATGGTTTAGTCTCTCTCTCTTCACTGTGCAGTTTAGTCTCTCTCTTTCTCTACTATGCGGTTTAGTCTCTCTCTCTTTACTGGATGGGTTTAGTCTCTCTCTCTTTACTAGGATGGTTTAGTCTCTCTCTCTTTACTGGATGGTTTAGTCTCTCTCTTCACTATGCGGTTTAGTCTCTCTCACTTTACTGTATGGTTTAGTCTCTCTTTCTTAACTGGATGGTTTAGTCTCTCTCTCTTTACTGGATGGTTTAGTCTCTCTCTCTTCACTGTGCAGTTTAGTCTCTCTCTCTCTCTCTTCACTGTATGGTTTAGTCTCTCTCTCTCTCTTCACTGCATGGTTTAGTCTCTCTCCCTCTCTTCACTGTATGGTTTAGTCTCTCTCTCTCCCTTCACTGTACGGTTTAGTCTCTCTCTCTCTCTCTCTTCACTGTACGGTTTAGTCTCTCTCTCTCTCCTCACTGTATGGTTTAGTCTCTCTCTCTCTCTCTCTCTCTCTCCACTGTACGGTTTAGTCTCTCTCTCTCTCTCCACTGTACGGTTTAGTCTCTCTCTCTCTCTTCACTGTATGGTTTAGTCTCTGTCCCTCTCTCTCTTCACTGTACGGTTTAGTCTCTCTCTCTCTCTTCACTGTATGGTTTAGTCTCCGTCTCTCTCTTCACTGTATGGTTTACTCTCCGTCTCTCTCTTCACTGTATGTTTTAGTCTCTCTCTCTCTCTTCACTGTATGGTTTACTCTCCGTCTCTCTCTTCACTGTATGGTTTAGTCTCTCTCTCTCTCTTCACTGTACGGTTTAGTCCCTCTCTCTCTTCACTGTACGGTTTAGTCTCTCTCTCTCTCTTCACTGTATGGTTTAGTCTCCGTCTCTCTCTTCACTGTATGGTTTACTCTCCGTCTCTCTCTTCACTGTATGGTTTAGTCTCTCTTTCTCTCTTCACTGTATGGTTTAGTCTCCGTCTCTCTCTTCACTGTATGGTTTAGTCTCCGTCTCTCTCTTCACTGTATGGTTTAGTCTCTCTCTCTCTCTCTTCACTGTATGGTTTAGTCTCTCTCTCTCTCTCTTCACTGTATGGTTTAGTCTCTCTCTCTCTCTTCACTGTATGGTTTAGTCTCCGTCTCTCTCTTCACTGTATGGTTTAGTCTCTGTCTCTCTCTTCACTGTATGGTTTAGTCTCTCTCTCTCTCTTCACTGTATGGTTTAGTCTCCGTCTCTCTCTTCACTGTATGGTTTAGTCTCTCTCTCTCTCTTCACTGTATGGTTTAGTCTCCGTCTCTCTCTTCACTGTATGGTTTAGTCTCCGTCTCTCTCTTCACTGTATGGTTTAGTCTCCGTCTCTCTCTTCACTGTATGGTTTAGTCTCTCTCTCTCTCTCTTCACTGTATGGTTTAGTCTCTCTCTCTCTCTCACTGTATGGTTTAGTCTCCGTCTCTCTCTTCACTGTATGGTTTAGTCTCCGTCTCTCTCTTCACTGTATGGTTTAGTCTCTCTCTCTCTCTTCACTGTATGGTTTAGTCTCCGTCTCTCTCTTCACTGTATGGTTTAGTCTCCGTCTCTCTTCACTGTATGGTTTAGTCTCCGTCTCTCTCTTCACTGTACGGTTTAGTCATTCTCTCTCTCTTCACTGTACGGTTTAGTCATTCTCTCTCTCTTCACTGTATGGTTTAGTCTCCGTCTCTCTCTTCACTGTATGGTTTAGTCTCTCTCTCTCTCTTTACTGTATGGTTTAGTCTCCGTCTCTCTCTCTTCACTGTATGGTTTAGTCTCCGTCTCTCTCTTCACTGTATGGTTTAGTCTCCGTCTCTCTCTTCACTGTATGGTTTAGTCTCTCTCTCTCTCTCTCTCTCTTCACTATATGGTTTAATCTCTCTCTCTCTCTTTTCACTGTATGGTTTAGTCTCTCTCTCTCTCTCTTTCACTGTATGGTTTAGTCTCTCTCTCTCTCTTTACTGTATGGTTTAGTCTCTCTCTCTCTCTCTCTCTCTCTACTGTATGGTTTAATCTCTCTCTTTACTGTATGGTTTAGGCTCTCTCTCTCTCTCTCTCTCTCTCTCTCTACTGTATGGTTTAGTCTCTCTCTTCACTATATGGTTTAATCTCTCTTTTCTGTATGGTTTAGTCTTTCTCTCTTTACTGTATGGTTTAGTCTTTCTCTCTCTCTCTTTACTGTATGGTTTAGTCTCTCTCTCTCTCTCTCTCTCTCTCTCTCTCTCTCTCTCTCTCTTCACTGTACAATTTAGTGTTTCCCCGTGCTGCACTAAAGTTTAATATACTTCTCTGCTGCACTGCACAGTTTAGTGTCTCCCCTATTGTTCAGCGCATCAAGTCGACGCACCTTCTAGCCTATTTGCATGTAAACATGTATCTCAGGCCATGTCAACACACAAGCCCACGTGCACAAATACTGGTTTGTATTTGTGTATATGCACTGCACAGTTCTGCGTCTCCTTGCATGGGGAAAAAAAATTATATATATATATATATATAATTTCTGTTTTGCAGAAAGGAGAGCATCCTGCCATTTTTACAGCACATGAACTTGTGTTTGTCTGATCCAGATGTTAAACCTCGGTGTGCACGAACTGAGGGGGAAACCAAAGCTGGTCGTACCTTCACAAACGTAGCCCACGATACCCCAGATGAAGTCGCTGCAGTGGTGGCAGAAAGTCGGCTTGGTTAGAGTCACTTTGCGGAAGGAGTGACCGGCGGCGCCCGCGTGCTGCTTAGCGGCCCGGATGGAGGGCGACGGCTGCGGCTTCATCCTCCCGGAGCCGGGGCTCTCTCCACCGTTCTTCTTCCTCCCGTTGCCGGGGCTCGCTCCGGGGCTTTCTGCTGCTGCCTGCCTTATCTTCCCAGTGCCGGGGCTTTCTCCATGCTTGCTCTGCTTTATTCCAACGCTTTCTGCCATTGGAGTACGCGCGTCGCCGAACGCCAGAAACAGAACAGAACAGAACCACGCGCGGGTCCGAATGTTCGGTTGCTCTGACAACCGCTGGACCGTGACTCAGTGAGTCAGTATCTCAGTTAGCTCCAGCTAGCTATTCCGGGCCAGCTAGCTAGGTTAAACCGCGCCGGATCATCATGACAGAACGGGAAATGTCCTCAGTAATCACACCGAAAGTCCTCCTTTAGAAGAGTTGAGCGTATGTGAAAGGCACACTGAGGAGAAAGCCCAGAACAACCCGCTCATGGACGAGGACAGAAGAAGCAACTGAAATGACACTTTTTCTTCTTCTTCTTCTTCCTGAGGAGTGAGAAAGAGAAACGCAGCCGAGGAGTCCAACCAGCTGTTTAGCTCACAGAAAAGTAACAGTGCTACTAATGGCGTAGTGTCCAGTGGTTTTCTCGACGAGTTTTAAGTCACGACGGCCAGTCTGGAGCTCGGGCTGGAATCAGCTGAGTGCCGTCCATCGCCTGTTTACACTTCAGCAATAGCACAGCAGATTTTGTGCACGAGCTCGACTTCCGCCCTCCCTCCGCACTGCTACACACACACACACACACACACACACGAATATACTCATATGCACATAAACACCCACACATCTGTATATACATATAGTACACACAGACACACACACTACATATAGTTTTCAATGTCACTGCATACCATTTGCACACTATATATATATATATATATATATATATATATATATATATATATATATATATACACATGTTCTTTAATAAAAATACTTTCACATCTCTTTTTGTCTATGTATCTACCAACATCGATATTCCACTATCTTCCTGAAATACCACATGTGGCCATAAATATCACACTGCCTGCTAATAAATTACTAAAAATATTTCTTTTTATTGATACTCTTTTTTTTTTATTATTCCTTTCCAATCTATTAATTTCACATTAGCTTTTAGATTATTGTCCTCTTACAACATTCACTATTTCTAATTTATATATATATATATATATATATATATATATATATATATATATATATATATATATAAAATGTATATACATATATATACATACGTACATACATACACACACACACACACACACACAGAATAACCCTGAAACCATAGTATGGGATCATATTTACTACTGATGTGTCGTACATGAAAGGGTCGGTTCTTTGAACCGACTCCTTGAGAGCCGACTACAGAATAACAATACTGTTGGCTGTGTAATGTAATCAAAATGCTTTAGTTTTAAAAACAAAACAAAATCTCAGCTGTTTATTAGTTAAATGGTGTGTATTCAGAGGATTATCCCCCCGAACTTATCCACATTGTGTAGCGTTACATCCTGGAAGTGAAATGGACTCAGATGAGATTATGAATCTACACAAAATAACCCATAATACTGAATGCTGTATGTGGAGGGGGAAATATATAATTTGCCAAATGATTACTTTTTTGCATAAGTATTCACCCCCGTTCCAAGTGAATGGAATAGACATGTGTGCACAATATAAAGAAACCTGTTTTTGGAAGTTCCCAACGATTGTTAAAGGAGGTTTGTCTGTCAGAGATATTAGACTTTTTAGTCAGGGACCTCTTATAATTTAATACATGTGATGGACCACCCCTCCACCAAACAAAATAATCCAACTATTAGATTATTATTATAGTCCAAATATTAGGCTCATTAATTTACGTGTATAATATTATTTCGAGTCTTTTTTGTTATAAACGTCTTAATGTTGGAAACATTACAGATTTTGTTTCACTGCAATACTAAACAGGACTGTAAATGTTTTTTTGTTTTTTTTTCAATCACAGTGATTAAATTATTTAAAGCACATCTGTATGCTGGGTTCATGTAGCTCTTCCGCCATCATGTGGGCAGAGGAGGATATTAAACCTGTCTGCTCCACTCCAGGGAAAAGCCCAGCTGTATGATTTAGTTTATCGTGAAAAGTGTGGTTGGGGGGATTTATTATTTTAAATAATAACAATAATAATAATATTAATAATAATTAAAATAAAACCCTAATGTTTCACTTGCTTAAAATGTAGCAAAATCAGCCATGTTTAATGAGTAATGCCAGCTTCTTTAATTCTGCATTGGAGCTTCGAAGCTAACAAGTATTCTCAGTCGGTCACACAAAAATCTCTCTTTATAAATAAATACATATTCTTATATTCGTTCAACATCGTTAAGATACACAATCACTCTTACATCAGTGAAGAACTGGTTGTGGTTTGAGGCAGACATTTACAAAAATATTTGACCTCAGACAGACTCCATTAGCCACATTAACATGTAAACATTTGCAGTCTGAGGTGAAACTGGCATTTAATTCGTTTTATGAACTCACTTAATTGCACAAAAACATGCACAAACACAATGGCAGAGTGTAATTAAAAGTTTTATTATAAAAGTACGTCAACAAAAACCCATTTTAAAGGCAGATATAAATACAGTTTCACTGCTAAGCAAGAACAAGCTTTGGTTTTCCTCATTATATAACAATATATATATAGCACTAGGAGTGTGGATCTGGTATGAGAATTTCAAGGCAACAGAAATTGTATAAAGCTCTAAGTAACGAGAACGTCACTGAAAAGATACAAAAAGGGCATAGAGCTTCATACATCTATCCAGTTATCCGGAGAAGTGAAGAAAACTCTCTTGGATCAGTTTATGAGCTTGTATGCAAGATAATGCGTAGCAAAGATTTCTGTGCGCAGTTGTTTTGTTTCTATAATATCTTTATACTGATATGTTGTCACATTGTCTACTCAGAACTGCAAGGACTGCATGCGGGGTCTCTGGTACGCATTTATTTAATTTGATAACAGACTCGGTTTCTTTAAAACCTCACAGTGCAAAGATCACCACACACTGGCTGTGAATACATCACATGAAACATGCCTAATTATTATTAATACAATCATCATACAAGTATTTCAGCAGAGGACTAAATAGTCAAGTAAGTCAAATCCATTTGACTTTGTTTTTTTTTTTTCATGAGGAAAGCACAAGTGCATGTCGATCTCTTCAGATTACATCTCATCTGATGAGATCCACAGTTTCATCATCAGATGAGAACGGTCTAAAAAAGCAGGAATAAAACGTTAAACAATTTTCTTATTATCTCAAATTCAGCAATTAGCAATCGTTTTACAGTTAACATTACTTTATCACTCCGAACCAGCTTCAGAGTGATTACGCAGCGATGTAGAATGAACTTTGCACAATACTATAAAGTGGAGATGGGTAACATTGCCATCTCACAACTCAGCTTAATCGCTGTGTGGGGCTTCATATGTTCTCTTTGAGTCCATGTGAGTTCTTTGGTTTTTTTCAAACCTCCCAGAAACAGGTGAACTGGCTACGCTAAATTACCCACATGTGTGAACCCTGTGATAGACCTGTGTTCAACCCAGGGTGTATTTCCCACCTTGCACCCAGCCTTCCTGGGACAAGCCCCGTTTCCAACGCAAGCCTAACCAGGATAAAATGCTTACTGAAGATGAAGGAATACACACTTATAGAATACTATAAGCTTTCCTTATTTGTTAGTTACATTAGGAAAAGTAAAAAAGCAATCTTTAGATAACAAAAATATCCTGGCTGATCTTGTGCAGATTGCATCGGACGGTAATTCTGTATATTTTTGGCAAATCTTCGTCCTTTTTGATATGAGCTTGGTTTGCTAAGATCTGGAAAGAGGATATTTCTGGGGAAATATCCTCTGACAGCTTATGAAATAAAAGCCATCTTGAAAAAGCAGAAAAATGCTATTTCATTCAGTACTCGTCATCGTTTCCAATTGTAGCACCACAAACACGACAATAACAACAACAAAATCAACACAGTACCTATAAACACCTGTTCAATGCAACAGTAGATGAAAAGCTTAGACAAAATGTTAAGAGAAATAATGTTAAACAAAACGCCAGTGCTGTCAAATTGTTCTTAAAAGCTTCCTTTTGTTGTTTTTCTTCAGTATACTAAAAAGCCTATTGGTCCAGAGGCTCTGGGGCATGGGGGTTAGTACACCAATATTCACGTGTGAGCAAGACACCAGGCTTTGGGATGAAACTGACTACATGAAGCAGGCAGAGCTAAATGGAGTGCAGCGTTTCCTGAGGCAGGATTCACTTTACAAATAAAAATAAGGAACATTAACGATATAGTATAAACCCTGAATATTTAAACTCCTGATGATGCTAATAATACCACTCACACAAATACATAGCATAGTCATATATGGTTGTACAATTCTTCTGGCTTGATACCTGTCAAAAAATAAACAAGACGTTGTTTTACTCTTTGTCTGCGTCTTAATAAAATCAAAAACAAAACTGTACGGAGTAAAAAAAAAAAAAAAAAAAAAAAGTACTTAAATAAAAATCTTGTACGAGTGAAATTTTTCAACCAAGTGTGTCTCGCCATCACAACACTCCAAGCGCTGCCTAGCCAATGGTCCTGCGTCTGTGTGTAGCTCGACAGCAGCTAATCGCAGAGGCCAAAGGCGAGTCCCAGATCCGAGCGGCTTTGATGGTTGTGAGCTCAAAGTTCAAGCTGGGGGGCCCCAGACAGAGGTCAGCGAGTCAGTCATGTTGAGGCTCGGCTACTGGAAAGACGTCTCCACGCCACTGTCGCACACGCAGCCGTCGTCTGAGGAAGATAATTTTAGATCCTGCAGCTCTACAGAGACATAACGGTCTAGTTGGGTAGAGAGAAAGTGAAAAAAGAAGAGAAAGGGGTTAAAAGAATAAAACAGTAGCAATTACTAATCTTATAATAGAAATCGCTTTCTGGAGGGCTTTTTTTTTCTTGTGCTCGTCTTGGACTTGTACAGTTCAAAGTTTTAAATAGAGTCCATCTGTCCAAGTCGAGATTGTCTGTGATGTATCCGGATGTAGAGGACAATTGTGATAAACGCCATGGCTCTCCCTGTCATCTTGGCCATATGTTTTTCTGTCCTGAACTCCATGGTTTTTGGTCTGGCTTTTTTACCATCATGTCCACTATTCTCAGGGTAGATTTAAAGCCTTGTCCATTGATTGCTGTATTTGGGATTCCTGAAGTCTCAGTTCCTTTTGAGCTTGAAACAAAAATATGTTATTGCTTTCACATCCCTTATAGCAAGACGTCCCCTACTGTTGCATTGGAAGTCCGCTAAATACCCATCTATCTCCCAGTGGATAAAGGACGTGATGTTTTTTCTGAAACTCGAGAAAATAAGATATACGATGAATGGTTGTACAGACAAGTTTTTTATTTTTTATTTATTTTTTTATAAATGGCATCCCTTTATTGTATACTTTACAGAGTTACAGACACTTCCCACTTAAATCTTTGTGCCTGTTGTTGGATTTTACAATATCTTTATAACCAGCGACAGTTATTGGGTAGCCATTATGAGCCGGGGGGGTGGGTTGTGGGTTTTCGTTATTTTTAATTTTGTTTTCATCTGTTAGTATAAAAAGAAAAAAAAGCCTGTGAATGTTTACTGCTGTTGCTCAATTTGTTTTTCGTTTTCTTCTCAATGGAATATTTTGGAAAGGGAGGGGAGGACAGAAGAGAAAAGGCGATACTCAGCGGACATGTAGACGTTCAGCAGAAACGTTCAGTAGAAATGGTTAGCAGAAATGTAGAAATGTTCAGCAGAAATGAAACTGTAAAAAAAAAAAAAAATCGCTTTCTGGTGATTAGGACGGTAAACGAACCAGTCTTTCATTTACAATTAAAGCCAGAAAGATTAGTAAACATTATGACTAGGGTTGGTGTTCTATTTGAATACACTGCAGCACTGTTTAATGCTCGATTCTGATAGGTCAGAAGATGTTATGTTAATGCATCTGTTCTAATCAGATATTTAGAGCAGACACCCTACATAAACAGAATAAAAATCACGTAGTATCATTAGTTTTCAGGAGGTGTTTAACATTTACGGAAGGAGTCTCCAGTGGCAGCACACCAAGAAGTCTTCAAGACGGAGGGCTTTGCGATTTCTAGTTTCTCAGTAACGAGAGAGAAAAAACTAAAGGCCGGTGAGGGAATGTTTTTTTGTTTGTTTTTTTTTAAAGCTGCTATAAGGGAGAACAGGAACTTCTTTCATGGATGAGCACACATGCAACTATAAACATATAAAATATACAGCATGTTGTTTTTTAATAAGCAAAAATGTGCCGTTACTATTTCATACGAACTATGTAAACTGTAAACCAGTAAGTAATTAATAAATAAATACATACGCATGCACAACGCGTCATTCTTTAATAAAAGAAAACATGGAAAATATGCTGTTATTCGAAAATAATCACCCACATTGTGGTAACAACAGTAAATACAGTATTTTACTATGTGATACAGTAACTTGTCTACGAAAAAAAACCTTAGAAAATCAAAGTACGCTGTATGAGTCGCCGGACAAAAACAAGGTTCTGGAAATTCTTTGGTACTCAATTATAAAAAGTACAAACACACCTCACACAGTGAGTCAAAGATTTCTCACTTTCCTTATAAACAGAAGATGAAAAACAAGGTGAGAGAATTCCCCCGTTTTCCTCTCGAGCTCTGTCCCTCCACCAAAACCAGAACCTGCATCATTTATGTGTCACTTTATTTCTTGTACAAAAATGAACTCTCAGTTCTGCTTTAGCGGGAGGGGAACCCCCACCTCTTATGGTTTACAACTACATAATTTCATCACACACACACACGATGACCACAGAGAAACTACAGTGCGAGTGTGTGCTGTCACTGTCCCTTGTATAGGGAAACCCCAAATGTGACACACACCTATCGGTGATGGGTTATGGGCAAGGTGAAGGCTGAAACCACTAAAAACACGAAGTGTGTGACATTATTCGGGAGTGTATGCATGCGTCACTGAAACTAGTCATCTTCAGGGTGTGTCGCAGCACGATGGCTACTAATCTCGGAAGGTCAAGGTGAAGAAGTGTGTGTGTGCGTAGTAGTATCCTACCTGTGGTCATATGTTCGTTCTGTTTGTTATCAGTTTCCTCAAACACAAAGCGCTCCTGCAGTATGCTGATGGCGCCGCTGTTCCCGATACTCTTCAGACCTGCTAAGAGCTCACGCACCGTCCCGCCTGAGACCTGCACACCACACAGCGGGAACAGTGAATATGCAGTACGCACATGGAGCTGGATGGTTTGTGTGTGTGTGTGCGTGTGTGTGTGTGTGTGGAGAGAAAGAGAGAGAGAGATGTGACGGACCTCGTAGCTGTCCAGCAGTGTGCAGGCAGGCCGTGGGCAGAGGCGGAAGGCATTGGTGAGGATGCCCAGTCTGAGTGTGTGTGCCAGACTCTCCCAGCCGCCTGCGGACTCCTCCAGACATCTGCACAGTGCCTGCTTAGTCTCCGCGCCCAGACTCTGCATGTCTCCTACACACACACACACACACACACACACACACACACACAGCCCTCACATCTAGTTCACTACCGGGCTTCGAAAACACACATCCAACGGAGTCGAATTCTCCATTCTGATTGGTCAGAATGTGTTGATGAATTTTTTATAACAGCAGCTCTGACAGTAGTTATTCCAGTGTTCCAAAATGTCTGCCCTCCATACACAATATGGTTTTCAACTGGAATACAGAATGAAAAAACAAAGATAAGCTAAATACCTTGGGGCGGGATGACGACCGTGCTGGGCTGGTACGGTTTACCGTTCAGGATTTCCCGCACCTGAACAAAACACAAGACAAACACCATGTTATCGCTCACCTGATGGGTTGCAAATACATCTAAAATGTACCTGGAGGCGTGTGTGTTCTCAAAGACACAGTAGGAACGTCCTCCAAGACTCTTCATGTAGTGTGGAACTGTTTGATCATTCCTAAACCTATAATAAACTTCGACTTACATAGACATATTAGATGTTTAATTTACATTAAAGCCATCCCATGCTTTTTTTTTTTTTTGTGTCTGTATCAGTCATCTTGTTAAATTTTTTCAGGCCCTGAAATTGGCCTCAGTCCTGCTCAGTCATGTAGCTTTTCCATAAAGACAACCCTGGAAGAAGGTACAGTTTCTCAACACTAGGTTGAGTGACCGGAGTTGTTCGAGTTTGCAATTACATTTCCTCCTGAATCAATATCAATCTACAAAAAAAACTGCAGCAATGGAGGGCTGCAGCAAGTGAAAGGCTGTAGTGGTTCTGAGCGCAATGCATATAACATATGAGTAACACAACTTCACACACACACACACACACACACACACACACACACACACACACACACACACACACACAACAACACGGCATTTCCACCATGTGTCAGTGTGGTCTGAGGGTGTATTCTCTTCATGGGTCATTTCCACAGGGTGTGGCCAGAGATTCAAATTTTTTTCAGTCAGACACATGCATCACCTCTGACAACTCAGTAGTTCATGATGATGATATTTTTAGACCTTGACATTGGCTCCACCGTCATGATATACTTGCTTAGCTATGCCCCTTACCTTTTTTCCCTTACACTCATCCACTCATATTCACACATCCATCCATCAGTCCTTCGATCCAGCCGATGTAGTAAAAATGAATCTTAGTAAGTTTCCAGGAAACTTATCCAGTTCCTTTTTTCCCCTTTGGGAAAAAAAATGTCATGCCAACTGACCTCTGATGAAGCAGCCATGTTAAGTGGGGTCATCCCTGGGATGTAGCCCTCGTCCACTTCGTCTTTGTCTTCCCTGCAGCACTCCTCGTCTCTGAAGTACAGCGGCTCGAAGTTCTCTTTATGAGGATCTGCGCCTGGAGCAAACAAAACAACTTCGCATGACGCAGTCACAAGCTACAAACAACTGAATTCAGATCTTTGTGTACATTAATATGCATGATAAACAGCAACTTGCACGCACGCACACACAAACAGACAAACACACACCTGCGGCGATGAGCAGTGCGCTCAGTTTGAAAGAGCCCCGCCCTGCTGCGATGTGAAGAGGTGTGGAGCCGTTATACGTCAGACTGTCTACCTCAGCCTCACCCTGCGAAAAACACACCAAGCAGACATATCATTCGAAGCTTTCCTATTAACAAAAGTCCGTCCCCGTCCCCCCTTTAAAAAAAAAAAGATATTGTTGCTTCAGTATTTACTACTTCTTGATGTTTTATGTTTTATCCATAGATAAATTCAATTAATGTCATTGTTTTTGCTTTTCTTTGCTTGGTCCTATGGTATATAAACAAATATCGAGAAACCGATCTTGAATACTTGGGAAGGGGCAATCAAATCCAGACTCGAGGGTTTATATTCTTTAGAGATACATGCTAGTTATTTCTAAACACTTGAACAGCAGCATATATATATTTACCGTGTAACAGTATGTACATGCGCTGTTCCCCCGTAATCCACTGTGTAGTTTCACTCAGACTTGAATAAGTTCCCCCTTTTTTTTTGCATGTTTTTTTATCGTGTTTTTTTAATGACTCAGTTCCTCTTCAAGGTGTGCAATGTTCTCAGGGAGGTATTTTCTTGCCACTGATGGGCTAGACTCTTTGGTATTGGTATACTGTGTGGTTGAGATTGGTGAGACTGTGTGTAAATTTATGATTTGAAGCGAGGAGAAAAAACAAACCAGGAGATAGACTGGTACAGGAAAGGTGTTTTTGGCTGCTATAACGTAAGTACTCGTTTCTTTCCCTCATCCCCCCCACTCATCAAGGAAGTGCCAAACTATCTGCTGATGCTATTGAGCCTGAACGTCTGCCAGTGTAATACATGCGGGTAAAAAACTACAAGCATCTACAGTGTAACTATAAGCGGGTATAATAATAAAAAAAAATAAATAAATAAATAAAAAAAAACGTGCAGGATGTTGTTAATTGGTGAAACATTGTACTCTGGTGTTATAAGAAGAAGGAAAGCCTTATGGATGTGCTGTTTTACACACCTCTAGCAGCAGGCATCCGGCAAGCGAGATGTTGTCGTGTTCGGTAGCGAGGTGAAGCGGCGTGCGACCGCATGTCCGCTCCTGAACCTCCACGTTAGCCCCGGCCTCCAGCAGAGCCCTCACACTGCTCAAACTGTTAGCCAAGACTGCTATATGCAGAGGACACAGACCTACACATGCGAAAAACACAATTTGATCCAAATACTAACATATCTGTAGATACTATAATGACGTAGTGTGTGTGTGTGTGTGTGTGTGTGTGTGTGTGTGTGTGTGTGTGCGCGCATGCGTATGTGTACCTGCTGTGTTGTGCGTGTTGCTTAACTCCAGCGCCTCTTCGTGTCTCAGCAGCATTTGGATCATTTCTCCGTCCTTCTGCTGGGCGGCCAAGTGGAGCATCGTGTTGCCGTGACGATCGGTAAGAGTGATGTCACTTCCTGCCTCTATTAACGCCTTGGCTGCTTCCTTCTGCATGGTCAATACGGCCAGGTGCAGTGGAGTCTGGGATAACGGAAACACACATGCATCACATCTGTACTGCTGGAGGAATAGTGAAGGTTAAACATCTGTGTGTGTGTGTGTGTGTATATAAAGTGTGTGTAGTGTGTGTGTAAAGTACCTGATAGAGGTCATTCCTCATGTTCATCACGTCCTCTCCGAGAATCGCCACTATCACCGCTGCTAGGTTCTTCACTGCATCTGTCTGACTGTGGATCACACTCAAGTGCAGCCCCCTAATGTACACACACACACACACACACACACACACAAATAAATATAAAAACCACACACACACAACCACTACATTCACGCTAATTTCGAACTAGGAGCTGCAAAGGATTAGAGTTTACTGCTGTATCCTGTGTGTGGGTGATGTGGGATACACACGTGTCTCCATTCTCATCCTGAGCAGCCATCAGAGGGCGCTGTGGAACCAGCAGCCTGCGAATGTCACCGCTTATGGCGTAGTCGAACAAAGCCCCAGCGTGTCTCTGTGCTAGCTCGGCTAACCTTGGCTCAAACACACAGTCTGAAGAGGGGGAAAAGAAAAAAACAAACAAAAAAACAAAACAAAAAAAAAAACAAACAAACACACACACAAAGTTCATATCTGTAGTACAAAGTACAATAAACCCCAAGTCTCAAAGGGATTGTGTGAAAGGGTTTCCTTTAGACTTACCTGTGGTTTCTGTCTCACACACATCAGACTCCTCCAAACGATCACTCTCTTCACTCATCTCCTCCGACGCTAGAACTATAGGCTGGACACACACTCCACCTGTGCCCGGATCGTCGTCCAGATCGCCGTCGCTCTCTTCGTCCGTATCTTCCACCGGACCGTGATTGGCTGTTGGGGATGTCAGAGGGAATCGTGCAAATCAGTAAAACATGCTGACGATGCATAATACTTTTCCACAAGTGAGCCAATCACAGCAGAGTGGGTGGAGCTTAGTTTCACAGGTGTGCATCAGTACACAAATATTAACAATATTAATAGTTGATTTATTCAAAGCAGTCATGCTAATTTCTTCACAAAGAACATTTTATTAGAATTATTATTATTATTTTACATTTTATGTTTGTAATGTTTCTTGCATAGACTCACAGTGCTTAATGCCGCTCCCTCCTCCACCCATGGCTGGTGGAAAGCCATAGCCGGAGTTGAAATTGTTATAATAGCCCTGGTAATAATGACCTATGTAAAAAATGTATATTAAAATATAGATTTTTAAAAAATTGATCACCTATACAACGTTAAGCTGAATGATTTTACACTCGCGTACCTCCACCTCCACCCCCTCCTCCTCCACCACCTCCGCCATGGCTGCCCCCTGACGTAGCCCCGCCTCCTGGTCCTCTATACATGCCCCCGACTCCACCCCCTCCACTGTAATCCGGGAAATTGGGCAGCGTCTTTTGTCTCTTCCTCTGTACTTCTTCCTTATCTGATTAAAGAATAAAAAATGTTTTACAAAACAACAAAACATTTTACGAGAAGTGAGGGACTTGTGCGGATTTTATAGAGAATAATAGTAAGAGAATAATAGTGTGAAGAAGTGTGAGAGGAAAAACGAAGTGAGAGAGATCACAGAGAGAGATAGCAAAACTGAGGCGAGGAGGAAGTGAGAAATTGTGAGAAAAGGAAAATGAAAGAGAGAAGTAAGCGAGAGAAAACGTGAAAAAAAGAGAGCGAGAGAAAGAGAGAAAAAAAAATGAACAAAAAAAAAGAGAGCAGATCATAGTAAAAATTAGTACTGTGTTTGCCGCGTGAATGAGCTAAGATTTATACAAATAGTGGAGAAGATTAGATTAGATGTTTTTGAAATCTAATATATAATTCATAAGGCCTTGTGATTAAGAACTCATAGCAAGTTAATTTATTGATTAACCGTAATGGCAATAAAATGATAATATGAATGCATGAATAAATTGGGTGTCAGTTGCGTTGGTGCACTGCATCAATGCGGTTTATCATGTGAAGGTGCAAGAGGGCGAATTTCCACCTGTGGTTTTTAGATATTTGATAAAGGAATGACAGATTGTAGGTGTTCTTTCCATCTCTGATCAGGTAAAAGCTGGTTTCAGGGTGTGTACTGTTTTTTTTTTTTTTTCTGCTGGTGAAAGAGTGTATAATTATATTGTTGCGAATTAATAGCACCTAATCGTGCTGGATTCGTTTTTTTCCTTGCAGAGTTGCTGACTCTGAGCAAGACGTTCAGGACAAACACGAACCTAGTCTTACTGTCTTATCAGTGGCTGTGATCTGTGGGTGAAAGAGGAGTACGAGTGGGTGAAAGGTGAAGCTGCGCATAGGTACCTATGATCTGTGGGTGATAGGTGAACGGTTTGGGCTCGCTTGTCTCGTTGTCCGACTTCCTCTTGAGCTGCACGAACACGGAGATGGGTTTCTGCAGGTTCTGGTCGCGGTACTTCGGCGTCTTAAACACGATGGCAAACTGAGAAAGAAGAGATGAATTATTCAGAATGCTGAGCACAATATGCTTTGCTGGCCAATTAGTCATTAAAATGATCTCAGCAGTCGAGTAATTAAAACATCGCCGGTTTAAAATGGGAAGCCGACACCGTGATGTAATGCCAACTCTGACGTTGGATTGGATGCTTGAACTTTTCACACCAGCACCACGCAACTCACCTGTCTGTGCACGTCGGTGGGAGAGAAATCCCCGAATGCCTCCCAGACGATTCCCGTCTCGTCATCCTCGTAAAAGCGCACCTGGATATCATCTGTCGTCGTCAACAACAACAACAACATGACATCAGTCTTGGGTCAGTTCATCAGGAGGAAGGAGACATCACTTCCTCATACAGCTAACTACACACACACACTAATTTGAATATCTTGCTAATTTACTTCCTTCATGGCTACAAACACGTGCAGGACAAGAGACTGACTGATGGTACAGCGTGTCATTTCATGAATCTTATTTGTTGGATTAATTTGCTCTGACTACTTGCAGTCATAAACAACAAACACAAAATGCTGGTTTGAAAAAACAAACCAAAAAAATGCATACTAGCAAAAGCAAACTCAATGTGAGAAAGATGATGTACTACACTTGCAGATGTTCAGGCTCAATAGCATCAGCAGATAGTTTGGCACTTCCTTGATGAGTGGGGAGGAAGAGGGAAATGCAGAGAGGGAGACAAAGAAAGAGGGAGACACGCAGAAAGAAATGATAAGGAGTCGAAGAGGGGGGGGGGCGTAGCGAGTTAGAGAGACAGGAAGGTAAATGGTGAGTGAGAGAGAGAGACACATACAGACAAACAAGAGAGTGAGGCAGCAAGGGACAGAGACGTATAGATAGAAGTGGAGAAAGAGAGGAGAAACAAGAAATACAAATGGAGAGAAAGTGACAGAAAGAGGAAGAGAGACACAGACAGAAGTGAGACAGAGACATAGGCAGAAAGCATAAAAGAAAGACAGAAAGCACAAAGACAGAGGAAAGAGAAAAGGAAAGATAGAAAATGGGAAGAGAGAGAGAGCAAGAGAGGGGGAGGGGAGACAAGCACACAAATGTGTGAAAGAGTGAAAGAGAAAACAAGGTGAAGGAGACATTGAGCCTAAAGAAAGAGAGAGAGAGAGAGAGAGAGAGAGAGAGAGAGAGAGAGAGAGAGAGAGAGAGAGAGAGAGAGAAAAGGAAGCAAAGAGAAATACAGACAGAAATCTAGTATGGGAGAGAGGGCAAGAAATACAGAGGAAGACAGACAGAATGCATATAGAAATAGAGAAACAAAGAGACATACAGTCAATAGTGAGGGGGGCATATAGACAGAGAAAGAGAGGTAAACACACGCTGCATTTACATGGACAAAAATAATCCACTCAACCCGATTAAGACCATACTTTGATTAAGAAACTACCATAAGAAACTGCTATTTTTACTTACCTTAATCTAATTAAGGTCATACTCGAATTAAGCTCTAATTGAATTAAGATAGTTGGAGTATTCCTGTTTTAGATGCATTATGGACGTGTATTACAGATATGTAAACACCTTAATCACATTATTAACATCGTATGAGAGTTTTCACTGCATTTCGCGACAGGACACGATCACATGCGGCAGTTTTACGGCGAACAAGACCGTTCGGCCGCGTCCCAAACCATATACTTTCCTACTATAGGCCTGTAGTGGGAAAAAATACATGTATCTCGGCTACTATATAGGCGGTAAGTACGCGGTTTGGGACACAGCACATGGCTTCAAGTAGTTGTCTATTTGCACGTATAGCATGACAAATAATTAACTGCATTTAAAGCGTTCGTTTAAAAAATATATATATAATAAAAACAACCAAAACTGTATATGGTACCATAACGAAGACGAACTGTATGTTAATACGTGAAATTCTGAAGGGACGTCAGATGGCGTGGTGCAGTGACGTAATGATGCGGGCTGTTAATCTAATTATGTTCTAAAACATGTAAAACGGGAACATAACAGGAGTATTCTAAAAGGGACTCATGTAAACACCTTAATCACATTATTATCTTAATCAGTGACTACATTTACAAGGACAGGAGTTATCTAATTATTGATGTTACTCTGATTAAGATAATAATGTGATTAAGGTGTTTAAGGTAAAGGTAAGGTAAACGCAGCTAGAGTAAGGTCAATAATTAGATTACTACTGTCCATGTAAACGTAGTCAGACAAACAGACAGATGGAAGGAGAGAGACATTCATTCAGGTAGAAGGCAAAAGCAGGACAGAGGAAGGGAGAGAAAAAGAGAACGTGAGAGTCTTTTGTGAAATGCTTTCTCAGTATGATGAAAGAGGAAGGAAGTAAAAAAAAAAAAAGGTGTGATTGGTAAAATAAAAAGTGTAAGGAAGGAATAAAATAAACTAAACGAATGAAAGCAGGATCAATAGGAACTGAAAGAGAAAAAAAAACCCACAAGATTCCATAAGAAACAATTATCAAGTGTATGTGTCTGTGTCTGTAACTTTCCTCATGATCTCATTTGTATGTCAGGAGGGGAATTCCCCTTGAGGGAAATCAGATGGACTTCCTCCATGTGGTGAATACAATGACAGAACCTAACCTATGATCAGAATCTCAATCATTTGATGCACCTTGCTCTGGAATGACGGCACTGCCTCACCTTTCTGAACTTTGTCACAGAGTAGGTACACTTCTTCTCCACCCGTCACACACCCAGCAGTGCGGTCCATCCGCACGATCTTCAGGTTCGAGGCATTCGGGGCTTCTGCAAAACAAGAGGGGGACGACAGGCGGATGGCTCGTGAGAAAATTTAAATTCTCTGGGTTGGATTTTCATGCAGATACTAATATAATTTGCTGGTATAACCTCAACGTGGTGCCAACTTGTTCACATCCTCAACTGCTTTGACCTCATTTTATAGCAAACGCTATGCCGACATGACATTTTGCTAAAATCAAGAGCAACAACCCAGTTTTGTTCCCTATTTACGGCAATTCATTTTAATGGTTATAAAAATAAATAAATACATAAAGATGACTCAAAAACCAACTGTTTTGTCCATAACAAAATAAGAGCACACCGGTCCAGAGATGCAAAAAGAAGAATTTTTACCACAAACATTTTACCATATGTTGGTTGGTTATATTCACATAGGTATTCACACAATTGTCTTTGTATGCTGTAGCATTCGAATTTCATTTCACTGGAATAAGGGGCTGTGAGGTGCCAAAAATATCCGTTGCCACCCACATTAATCATCTATTATGAATACAGTCATGGGAAAAAGTAAGTACACCCTTCTTCAATTCTGGGTTTTCAGTTCATGTGAAACCTAAAAAAAAAAAAAAAAAAAGATTTCAATATGTAGTTATTCCCCACCCTTCCTACTTCCATAATCATTATTATTATGATAATAATTAGCAGCCAGGTGTAATTCAAGAAATGCACAGGATTAGTGTGACTACCTCAATAAAAGCAGACCTTTGGGCAGTTTGGTGTCCTGGAGCACTCAGGTATGCATCTACATTATGCCAAGAAGAAATGACAACAGCCAGGACCTCAGAGAAGCAACTGTAGCGGCAAATCACTTTGGGACGGGTCATAAGGCCATCTCCAAATAATGTAAAATTCAACATTCTACAGTGAGATGGATTGCTTACAAATTAAGAGCCTTCAAGACAGCTGCCAATCTTCCCGCTATATCGTATCAGCAAGAGCTACATCAAGTGACCTATGGGTCTCTGAAAGCACTTTAAATGTCTATGTTTATGATAGTACCATCTGATTATAAATTAGTTGACAATAGATGTTCTTATGAGAATGTAAGTGAGTACAAATTTTGGAGGAATGTGTGTAAGGTTTAACTTAGACAGCCAGTGTTGTGCATTCTCTTGATGCCCATTCACGTCTTCAAGAAACGTGAGAGTGAAAGGTGGAAACAGAAAGTACACCCAGTTTCATTGAGGGTAAGCAATGAAGTTTGGCTCTCAACAGAGAGAGAGAGAGAGTGAGAGAGAGAGAGAGAGAGAGAGAGAGAGTGAGAGAGAGAGAGAGAGAGAGAGTGAGTAAGAATGATCTAGCTAATGAAAACCAAAGACGCTTGGTTTCTTAGATCCACAGACTGAAAGTGTTTCATCCAGCTCATGGTTCATGTAAACGCAGAACGCAGAGCTTCCTCCTCGTGGTCTAGATCTTCCTTGTCTTTATTCCTCATTTCCTTTTCCTTCTGTCCCTAACTGCTCTCACCAAATATACACAACATAAGTCTTCAAGCAAACTAGTAAAGCTATCCAGATTCCCCCCTATCTTACGGCCTCTGTTAAGGTTTGTTAATCAATTCGTCTTGAGAATTTGTGTTTTTGACACAGGAAGTCGAGCACTGAATATGCATGCGGTTGCGGTTAATGTTAGAAAACTGTTGCTAGGCAAGTTAGACGGCAAAAATATGGATGTCTCAAACTGTCATTTATACAGATCATGTAAATGTGCAGTGAAAATGACATAAAAACATCAGGAATGTCAACTTTTGCCTCAGATATGTAGGTAGATTACACAACTCCAAAAAAGCAGGTTCTTTTTAGTAACACTTACTTTTCCAGCCTTTTGTTGCCCCGTCTCAACTTTTTTGAGACGTGTTGCGGCCATGAAATTTAAAATTACCTTTGTTTTTCTTAAAATGATTCATTTAGTCAGTTTAAACATTTGATATGTTTTCTGTGTTCTATTGTGAATAACATGGGTTTATCATTGCATTCTGTTTTTATTTACATTTTACACAGCATCCTTTTTTAAATAGTACTAGCATGTCTATGAAATGAGAATGGCAGACTATTTGCAGATGCATCCGGACCCAACAATGGACTATAATCCAGCCACCAATAAAAAAATTTCACAGCATGATATATGCTTAACTTTTTTTATCATGATTTACGATACTGTGGTAATTATTACATGTACTGTAATGAATAACAATAAGTTCCTGTTTTACGCACAGGAGGTATGTGTTAAAAGTAAGCGTGTGTGAGTGAGTGAGTGAGCGAGCGAGCGTGTGTGTGTGTGTGTGTGTGTGTGTGTGTGTGTGTGTTTGAGGGACTCACTACTGTCATAGATGGGCTCGGATATGACTGGTTCGAGTCTGCGTGTGAAGCCGCCCTCACTGTCGGGCAGAAAGGCAGTGAACATGAGCCTCACTACACTCAGGTCCATGTCTTTTGCCTGGTTAGCTGCGGCATTGCAGATCAGATTCCTCTGGTGATCTGGAAACACAAACATAATGCCTTTTAGGTTTAGAAGGAGGTGTAGCCTGGGTGCCTGTCAGTCTCAATGAAGGAGGTGTGGCCTGAGCTCCTGTCAGTCAATATAAAGAAGGTGTGGCCATTTAAATCTAAAATACAAAGCATTTGTTCTCTTTAACTGAAATATACAATCATTATTTGTCATATACACTTAAGCAAAATGGTGTATATTCAAATATCCACTCAACACCTCTTACACACTCATATATAATATAATATAACACACACACACACACACACACACACACACACACACACACACACACATAGGTGCTGGTCATAAATTAAGAATATCATCAAAAAGTTGATTTATTTCAGTAATTCCATTCAAAAAGTGAAACTAGTATAATGTATACATTCATTACACACAGACTGATATATTTCAAGTGTTCATTACTTTTAATTTTGATGATTATATCTGACAACTAATGAAAACCCCAAAATCAGTACCTCAGAAAATTAGAATATTTCTTAAGACCAATACAAAAAAGGATTTTTAGAAATGTTGGCCAACTGAAAAGTATGAACATGAAAAGTATGAGCATGTACAGCACTCAATACTTAGTTGGGGCTCCTTTTGCCTGAATTACTGCAGCAATGCGGCGTGGCATGGAGTCGATCAGTCTGTGGCACTGCTCAGGTGTTATGACAGCCCAGGTTGCTCTGATAGTGGCCTTCAGCTCTTCTGCATTGGTGGGTCTGGCGTTTCACATCTTCCTCTTCACAATACCCCATAGATTTTCTATAGGGTTAAGGTCAGGCGAGTTTGCTGGCCAATTAAGAACAGGGATACCATGGTCCTTAAACCAAGTACTGGTAGCTTCGGCATTGTGTGCAGGTGCCAAGTCCTGTTGGAAAATGAAATCTGCATCTCCATAAAGTTGGTCAGCAGCAGGAAGCATGAAGTGCTCTAAAACTTCCTGGTAGATGGCTGCGTTGACCTTAGACCTCAGAAAACACAGTGGACCAACACCAGCAGATGACATGGCACCCCAAACCATCACTGACTGTGGAAACTTTACACTGGACTTCAAGCAACGTGGATTCTGTGCCTCTCCTCTCTTCCTCCAGACTCTGGGACCTTGATTTCCAAAGGAAATGCAAAATTTATCTTCATCAGAGAACATAACTTTGGACCACTCAGCAGTAGTCCAGTCCTTTTTGTCTTTAGACGCTTCTGATGCTGTGTCTTGTTCAAGAGTGGCTTGACACAAGGAATGCGACAGCTGAAACCCATGTCTTGCATACGTCTGTGCGTGGTGATTTCTGAAGCACTGACTTCAGCTGCAGTCCACTCTTTGTGAATCTCCCCCACATTTTTGAATGGGTTTTGTTTCACAATCCTCTCCAGGGTGCGGTTATCCCTATTGCTTGTACACTTTTTTCTACCACATCTTTTCCTTCCCTTAGCCTCTCTATTAATGTACTTTGACACAGAGCTCTGTGAACAGCCAGCCTCTTTAGCCTTTTGTGTCTTGCCCTCCTTGTGCAAGGTGTCAATGGTCATCTTTTGGACAGCTGTCAAGTCAGCAGTCTTCCCCATGATTGTGTAGCCTACAGAACTAGACTGAGAGACCATTTAAAGGTCTTTGCAGGTGTTTTGAGTTAATTAGCTGATTAGAGTGTGGCACCAGGTGTCTTCAATATTGTACCTTTTCACAATATTCTAATTTACTGAGATACTGATTTTGGGGTTTTTGGGGTTAAAATTTTATGACCAGCACCTGTGTGTGTGTGAGATAGATAGATAGATTTTTTTATATATATATATATATATATATATATATATATATATATATATATATATATATATATATATATATATATATATATATATATATACATATACACACACACATGTATGTATGTATGTATGTATGTATGTATGTATATATATATACACATACACACATATATATATATATATATGGATGAAAGTATTGGCACCCCTGGAACTTTTCCAGAAAATGCACCATTTCTCCCAGAAAAGTGTTGTGCAATGACAAATGTTTTGGTATACACGTGTTTATTACCTTTAAGTGCATTGGAGCAGCACAAAAAAAGCAGAAGAAAAAACCCTTTGGACACCCTTTGGAGAAAATAACAAACCAATCGCTTCCTATAACCATCAACAAGCTTCCTACACCTCTTAACTGGAATTTTGGACCACTCTTCTTTTGAAAACTGCTCCCGGTCTTTCAGATTTGAAGGGTGCCTTCTCGCAACAGCAATTTTGAGATCTCTCCATAGGTGTTCTATGGGATTTAGATCCGGACTCATTGATGGCCACTTCAGAATTCTCCAGCGCTTTGTCTACAACCATTTCTGGGTGCTTTTTGAGGTATGTTTCGGGTCATTGTCCTGCCGAAACACCCATGACCTCTGACGCAGACCCAGTTTTCTGACACTAGGCCCTACATTATGGGCCAAAATCTTTTGATAGTCTCCAGATTTCATGATTCCTTGCACACAGTCAATGCACCCAGTGCCAGAGGCAGCAAAACAACCCCAAAACATCCTCGAACCTCCACCATGTTTGACTGTAGGTACGGTGGTCTTTTCTTTGTAGGCCTCTTTCCATTTTCTGTAAACAGTAGAATGACGTGCTTTGCCAAAAAGCTCTACCTTAGTCTCAACTGTCCACAAAACGTTCTCCCAGAAGGATTGAGGCTTACTCAGGTACATTTTTGCAAACTGCAGTCTGGCTTTTTTATGCCTCTGTGTCAGAAGTGGGGTTCTCCTCGGTCTCCTGCCATAACGCTTCTTCTCATTCAGATGACGACGTATGGTTCGAGCTGACACTGATGCACCCGGAGTCTGCAGGACAGCCTGAATTTGCGTGGAAGTTGACTGAGGTTGTTTATCCACCATTCGAACTATCCTGCGTTGCATTCTTTCATCAATTTTTCTCTTCCGTCCACGTCCAAGGAGATTTGCCACAGTTCCATGGGTTATAAACTTCTTGATTATACTGCGCACAATGGACAAAGGAACTTTAAGATCTCTGGAGATTGACTTGTAACCTTGAGATTGTTGATATTTTCCCACAATTTTGCTTCTTAAGTCCTCAGACAATTCTCGGCTCTTCAATCTCTTCTCCATGCTTGGTGTGGCACACACAGGCACACAACACAAAGGTTGAGCCAAATTTTATACACTCTAACTGGCTTCGGTTTTGATTTCTATATTGCCAGCACCTGTTACTTGCCACAGGTGAGTTTAAATGAACATCAGATGCTTGAAATGAAATTATTTACCCACAGTTTTAATAGGGTGCCAATGATTTTGTCCAGTCTATTTTGGGAGTTTTGTGTAAAATGATGTCAAATTTGCCTTTTTTCTTCTGCATTTTTGTGCTGTTCCAATGCACTTAAAGGTAATAAACACGTGTATACCAAAACGTTTGTCATTGCAACACTTTTCTGGGAGAAATGGTGCATTTTCTGGAAAAGTTCCAGGGGTGCCAATACTTTCGTCCATGACTCTGTGTGTATGCATGCATATATATATATATATATATATATATATATATATATATATATATATATATATATATATATATATATATATATACACACACACACACACACACACACACACACACACACACACACACACATACATACATATATACACACACACACATACATATATAAACACTGAAGTGATGTTTTTTTTCTTTCCAGCAGCTAATTACAAGTCCAACCAGATTTTTGTAGCTGTTTTCAGTTTGGATCACTTCCTTACCTCAAAACAGGAATTTCGGCACATGATTACGTGATGATAATGTGCCCAAACAAGCAAATACACAAATCAATCATGCAAATGAGACAGAGAGTCAGAGTTGTGTTGGATTTGTTCAGCAAGCATGTTATACACTCATTCAACCTTCAAAACTATCTTGCAAAGCATGCGAGCAAACACACACACACACGCAGTTACCTGTGAGCTCTCTGGGAAGGCGCGTCTCTCCTTGGAAAGAGTCGATATCCGGATGGATGACTACACCGTAGTTGTAACCGAGCCTGTAGGCTTCACTCATCCTCTCCTCCAGAGTCTTACTCACGTTCTTCTTAGTCACATGGAGGATACCCAGGTTAGGGAAACTGAAAAAGAAAAAGAGAACACAATTCATTATTACACTGTGTTGAAATAAAATGCTAATTAGCCTAGCAAACTTACAGCTATCAGTGGGCGTGGCATATACCTGATGGAAGAGTCTTTGGGCTGGAGGTCAGCAACACAGATGCCCTTGTCACACTGTTTTCCCACAAGGCTGTGAGCATGCAGGTGCGGCTGTTTGCTGGTGGTCACTAGCTGGACCACAATTCGTGCTGGACCCTGATAATGACAGATCTGTGGACCAAAACAAATAAACACACAAACAGAAAACAACATTTTAATCTCTTGATTAGATTTAGTTAGCTGGATAAGCTTTCATATAAAGCTGGTTCTACTGTGCTAGCTAGCAAATCCAAAAAAATATGCCAGTTGAGCTAAAACTTCAGTACTAGCTAATCTAAACTTAGGTGGATAACTCAAACAATGTTCTTGAGTGCTAGTTTCCTGGATAAACTCTGAAATAAACCTGACAGCTTGACTGTTCTTCAGTGCTTTCAAATTGCTGATGCTAGTCAACCTATTAAACTGTTCTCCAAGTTAAACTTCAAGTTGTTCTTTGGAGTTGGCAAGTCCAACCGGGTCTCAAGGATGAACTTTGGAATAAGCCTGACTTTGTTTTCCAGCACTTGTTTATTAGTTAGCTGAAAAGCTGGAGTGATTTCCAGCACTAGTTTATAAGTTAGCTGAATAAAGTGTGGCTCTGTTTTCCAGCACTTGTTAATTAGTCATGTTTATTAGAAATAAACGTGGCAGTTTTTCAGTACCAGTTCAGTAGTTAGCTGGATAAACCAAACCTTCAACTAACTCTTTAGTGCCAGCTCAATGGTATTAATCTACTAAAGTTCTAGTTACCTTATTTAAGCATGAGAATTTCTATTTGACTCATTTCATGCTAAAAATTATACAAAATAATAATAAATAAATAAATAGGACTAGATTCAAGTTGGGTTTTTTGTTTTTTTAATGTAGCCATTTAATATAGTAACACAGCCACAATCTTTAAGAAAAGGTTTCTCAAGGATTCTTTGCTTCTGATCAGTGATTCACCTGGGACTCTTTCTGAAAGGAAAATCTACAAGAAAATCATTATGATACAGACCAGAGAATCCTTTAAGGTACTTCATAGACCCCCTAAAAGGGCGTTATCAATAATATCATTTATTCACACATCACCCAACAATCTTATTTTGACTCTAATTTGAGCAGCAGTGGGTGTTGGAAAAAAAAATTGCTAGCTAAATTTTCGCTGGATTAAATCTTACAGCTAAACTAAAAGTGAAATAAAGAAAAGTTGTTCTGTGTCAGGGAAAGTGGTAGATGTGATGTGATGTATGGCAACCTTAGAGAACATCAAAGAAAAAAGTATATATGGGGATTTCCAAACACGTAGCTGTGAGCTGAGCGAGAGATGACGGACTTTCTCTGGTCAGCCCAATGTCTAACCTTCATTTAAGACACACCCTTCATTAAACACCACGCATTATCGTGCATTACAGGCATTACTAGGGTTATTATCATTGACTGCATATTATTTTATTGACGTCTGCACGAAAGTGAAAATGTTCAAACATATTTAGGAGCGAGAGACGGAGTCTTCTACTTTGACTCACACTCTGTATTGGTTAGTTTCACATGTGGTTCAGATGCCACTTTCACCCGGCATGGTTTGACTCGAGATGCAGTTTGACTTAGCCCCCAGGAAAAATTCCCCAGTTATATCAAAGAGAATATCAAACCATATCAAAACACTCCTCTAGTACAGAGGAGGAGGTTTTCTTTTATAATTAATATGAAACACTTCCTCTTAACGCAGAATTCATATTGTTGAAGTGCAACCCCCTCCTGTAAAACCCCCTAAACGTGTTCCCTGTTCATGTTGGTCTCATTCTGCTGTTTGGTGACCTCAAAAAAACAAAACAAAAACAAACAAACCCTCACTAATCATCAGAATGACATCATGTGATATTTATAGGCAAGAACTAGAAATAATGAGAAAAACAGTAATACCATTTACGGAGTTATCGGTGGACCAAGATGAAAACACCTTTTACACAAAGCCTATTACATTCATAAAGCACCTCATCTTGACCAAATTTAAATGAGCATATCTCACACACACAATAATAATAATAATAATATATATATATATATATATATATATATATATATATATATATATATATATATATATATATATCACTTTACTTTAGCACCTTGCATGGCAGTTCTGCTACCATTGGTGTGCGAGTGCGTGTGTGTGTGTGAATGGGTGAAGGAGAACCCAGTAAAGTGCTTTGGAACCACAAAGGTTGAAAAAGCACTTTATAAGTGCAGACCACTTACCAAGCTTATGCGAATTACCAACGTACAGTTCAAGCATCAGAGATTGCCGGGTAAATCATGAGAAGAAAATGCGGACTGAAGAAGGAAACATTTCACTCTGAAGGAAATGTCATGTTTAATAAAGTGATTCATGTTAAAACAAGATGTCTGACCATTATGTTCCCTAATTATCATCATATAATTTCAAAAGCAGACTCACAAACGATAACCTCAATTGATCGGTTTCAAATCGTATAATCGCGGTTATACACAAGATTGAAAAATGTGGCACATTATGAGCTAAGCGACGGGGCATATTGCATGCATATAAATGAAATATTAATATTCCAATTAATGACATATCATTTAAAAAAAATACAAAAAACAAAAAAAACTTTTCCAGGCCTAACTAATGGTGATAATTAAAATAAAGAGTTAAGTAGATGATATGGTGATATTACCCTGTACATGTAAATTTTTTTCATTCAAAACAGAACCAAAAAGAGGAACTCAGATACACACGTCGGTGCATCCACTCAATCATTAAAAAAAATCCATCAGATTCCTACTAGGCGCTGACGATGCGCATTTCGGCATTAAATGCTGGTGGGGAAAAGCCCGGATCAGGTTACATACTCGACAATGTTCACTTGCTGGATGCAACAGAAAGCACATTGTGTCTGTGTGTGTAAGTGGGGGTAGGTGTCCTCTGCGTGTCTGAGCCTGTCTGAAGTCGTGGGGGCGTGTTGTTTTTCGCCTTCTTTCCCATCTGATGCCCACACAAGTCAAAGAAACACACATATCGGTACTTCCTACTAATTACCAGCGAGACCTTCTGAGGAAATTCCCAAAGTAGCAGCGTCACTCAGACACACACACTCACTCTCACACACACTTTTTTTTTGTTCTCTTTCCAAATCTGATGTTTCAAATGTGCCACAATTCCTTGTTAAGGTCATATTTGCAGTAAGTGTGTATTGATAATTGGTTTGATAGACAAATATACAGTTTAACGCAAAACCTTTAACCATCCAAAAAACGAAAAGTGGGTGTGACCTGCAAGAAAACTACAAAAAAATTATTTGGTGGAAAAGACCACAAAGAAATAAACTTTATTTTTTGATGAGTTTCTCAGTCTACAGAGACGGAGTGTATGAAATCTCCAATAAAATCATTAAAAAACTTTTCTTTATCATCCTCCATGCTTGAATAAATCTATAATTCACTGTGATTGGTTACAGCTGGGTGATATGACGATATAATATCGATAACGTGATATTTATGTAATAATATGCTTTATGCTTTAAATCTTGTTATTAAAATTGTTTTGTTTTTTTAATAATTAAAAAAGGAGCTGATTTGATGTTAAATATTTGTACTTAATCGTTAAAATTGTAAAATAATTTTTCCCTTTTCAGTGTTAAATACTTTTTTTTATAAAGAAAATTTTTTTTATATAATGTATAAAAAATATATATTTTTTTAACCCATAAAGAATCATCAAAAATTATCTTTTTTTGTTAGTTTGTTTTAAAAGTGACACTACTGATTTGCTGACAGTTCGTTAAAAAACTGTATTAAAAAAATAAATAAAAAAAATTAGACACTGCTCAGAGAGAAGATCCTGGCCAGACTCACCTTGACCTGAGGATACGTCTTCCTGTTCTTCTCGCTGCAGGCTCCTGGGAGTCCGCCGTGAGACGGGCCCTCGCAGCCGTAACGAAACCTGAAGCCCCGCTGAGCAACACAATGTACAGCGTTATTCAAATGATACTAAACTTCCTAAATTACATCAATAGCATTATCTTCCATCTAGAAGTAATCGTTTATTACCTGTTTGGGTTGTTCTGTAATTTGGAGAGAAGGTCCTTCTGGAGAAACAAAGAGAAAGAAAACAACAACAACATCATGAGCCATTTGAAAAGTGTGGTGTTTTCCTAGTCTTCCTCCATACTTCGTTGCAAATCGCAACAACGTGAAAGTATTTGACTTTCATTTTGAAACTTTAAAGCACACATTTCCACTATGAAACAGAGATTAGGTGCTGAATCGACTGTCATGTTCTGAGGTCTGTTTTGACAACCCCACACTTCATTTCAGTAAACACGGCATGCTAAATTTAGATTTTACTCAAACTGTGAAGTCAAAGTATTAGATCAGTACAGTTTAGATGTGGCAAAAGCTACCTTTAGTACCACACACACACACATAGAGCATATGGACACATCCGGTTTACGATGAAAGTACGGAAAGTCAATTTCTGAATAAAACGTGACACGGACCTGAAATTCTAGCAGTGTTAAAAATAAGATTCGTGTTAATACTTGTATTAGCAAAACTTCTTTAAAAGAAACCACGGTGATATGGAATGACTCAGTGTCATGCTGTTATAGGAAAATAATCAACCATGTAGCTGGGTTACTGTTCCCAACCAGAAGCTGACTATTTCCGATGTATTTTACTATTCTTATAGCAGCCGTATTTGCCAATATATTTATACACAATGTTTTTTTAAAAATACCGTTTATAGTTAACGTCCAAGAAGCAAGTGACAGTGGTGCGTGAAGGTTTATGAATCTAAAACATGATCAGATTTTAGTCCATAAAGTAGATAAAGAGAATTCAATTAAACAAATCAGACAAAAATATTATACTTGGCCATTTACTTACTGAGGGAAATGATCCAATATTACATATCTGTGAGTGGCAAAGGTATGTGAACCGTTGCTTTCAGTATCTGCTGTGACCCTCTTGTGCAGCAATAACTGCAAATAAACGTTTACGGTAACTACGGCACATCGGCTTGGAGGAATTTTAGCACCTTCCTCAGTACAGAACAACTTCATCTCTGGGATGTTGGTGGGTTTCCTCACATTAACTGCTTGCTTCAGGTCCTTCCACAACATTTCTATTGGATTAAGGTCGGGGCTTTGACTTGGCCATTCTAAAACATTATCCTTAATCATTCTTTGCATGACCCTAATGACAGATGTCCTGACATTTTCCTTTACAATCCGCTGGAATAATTCAGAATTCATTGTTCCATCAATGATGGCAAGTCATCCTGGCTCGGATGCAGCAAAACAAGCCCAAACCATGATACTACCACAACCATGTTTCATAGACTGGGTAAAGTCTTTGTGCAGGAATGCAGTGTTTCCCTTTCTGCAAACATAACGCTTCTCATTTAAACCAAAAAGTTCTATTTTGAGCTCATTCATCCAGAAAACAGTTTTCCAATAGCCGTCTGGCTTGTCCACAGGATCTTTAGCAAATGTGGACGTGCAGCAATGTTCTTTTTGGAGAGCAGTGGCTTTCTACTTGCAACCCTGCCATGAACACCATTGCTGTTCAGTGTTCTCCTGATGGTGGACTCATGAACATTAACATTAGCCAAGGTGAAAGAGGCCCTTAGTTGCTAAGAAGTTACCCTGGGTTCCTTTGTGACTAACCCTCCATTTTTATACTTTTTTTTTTGAGGTCCTAGGAAATCTCCTATGTTCATGCCATGATACACTTCCACAAGCATGTGTTTTGAAGATCAAACTTCGATCGATCCCTGTTCGTTAAAACAGGGTGCTCACGCACACCTCATTGTCATTCCACTGATTGAAAACACCCAACTCTAATTTCACCTTCAAATTAACCGCTAAAGCTCAGAGGTTCTTATAGAATATCACTCACAGATATTCAATATTGGATAATTTTCCGCAGTAAATAAATGACCAAGTACAATATTTGAAAATATTTATGAAAATATTTTTTTCATAAGTCGTAAGTCGCTTTGGATAAAAGCGTCTGCTAAGTGAATGAATGTAAATTTATAATACATTTTCTGAATTGGGTTCTTTCTGTCTTTTAGGACTTGAGTGAAAATCTGATGAGGTTTTAGGTCATATTTAGGCAGACATAGAAAAAGTTCCTGTTCACACTTACGTCGTAGAAGCAGTAACCACTCGCTTCCTTTCTAGCCTCTCTTCCCCCCCTCTCTTGTCTGGACAATTAAAAAAAAACAAAAAAAAACACCACACAGTTTGTCATCTCACAGAGAAACCGCAAACCCTTGAGGACTTTCCAGTGAAAGCTACAAAGCGCTGGCACTAGAGACTTCATCCGTAAAACGTTAAATACAGATCTTCCAGAAATATCAATGAGTATAGTTTTTCTTTCTTGCAATTGAATCAATGAGAGCATTATAATAAACATGTGATTTGATTTCCTCCTGTGATATATTGTGCGGATGTCAGCGTGTTGAGCACAGCATTAGCACCATGGAGGCCAAACGAGGCCGTGAACACACAACTCATCTCCTGTATCATGACAAATATCTTGATCATGATGTGGCAGTGGTAATTTTTAGAGAAAGTTTCCACTTTATAAACTAAGATCTAAGTGAAGTTTCACCGAAACAGCTGGTGTTTTTTCGGTTATTTTGACTACCCCAGGTTTCATTTCAGGAAGCACGTGTGCGCAAATCTATAATTAGGCTTTCTTAGTAGGTAGGCTAAATTTAGATTTCACTGAGCCTTCATGTCCTAAACCACAATTAGTAGGTCTTCAAGCTTTACAAGCAAAAAGGATATGTACAAAAAGTTGAAAACAAATAATCACTAAGCACATAGTACAGTGAGAGGAAATAAGGCTACAATGAGAGGAAATAAGTACAGTTGTACATAAGTAGTTGGAAATAAGTACAATCAAAATTTTTCATCCCCCATTGCTAATCAGGTTTATTGTCAAAATGTACAGACTTTCAGCTGTTTGCAATGAACAAATCAAACTCTAACCCAGTCAGAGCATCACAACAGAGAAGCACATTAATACAGAAGTAGATTTAAAAGGAGTGAGTCCACAAATTCTAGACGAAGTAATGCATCGACAAATATCTTCAATAAGAATTCGAATTCTGTAGAGTTGGAAGGCCGAGTGCAAAAAAAGAATAAAGAAAATAAGAAATAAAATAAATAAATTAAGAACACTACACTATGTAGGTGATGCAGTTCACCCCGGTATTAAGAGTTTAACATAGTCTCCTGCTTCCTCCGCTGAAATAAACTCCTTCTGAACACCGTTATATGTAATGCAAAACCATGAAGTTGACGCCGAACCTCGTTAAACGCTGCCCGGGCCATCTTGACTGTGTAGTCAGGAAAAACGGAGACGGTCAAATCCCTCACTTTAATCCGCTGGAGCTCTATCGCACGGCGTGAGATATAAACACAGTCACTGTAATAATGGAATCTGCACACAACAGCTCGAGGTCGTTCACCAGGCTTGGGCTTCGGCTGAAGGGTCCGGTTGGACCAGTCCAAAACCGGCTCCTCCTCCAGACCAAACGCCTCTTTTAACAAGGCCGCTACAGCAGCGGTTGTACAGGTGTCAGCGCCCTCTGGAACTTCGACTACCCTAACGTTATTGCACCGTGACCTCGACTCCAAATCCTCACATTTATTTTCTAATTGAGTCACGGTCGCAGTGAGACACTCGACAGCAGTCTTCATATGAACTATGTCATCGGTGCAACCGGAGAGCGCGTGCCCCATTTCCCCAACAGTACCTTTCAGTGTTGATATGGTAGCCTCGGTAGCGAATTTATTACTAGCCAGTTGTGTTTTCATGGCCTGCAGGTCAAGCTGGATAGTAGACAGAGCACCCCCAGGATTCTCCTGGAGCTCCTTTTTAAAAATATCAGCAACGTCCTTCCTCAGTAAAGCCAGCAGCTCAAGCCTGAGTGCAGCGAAGTCAGGGTCACCGCTCGGGGATGCGGGTTCACGGGGAGAAGGAGGCGCGGCTGCGGGTTCACGAGGAGAAGGAGACGCGCTCGCGGCACGCTCTCTATGCCTCAGTTTTGTCTGAATGCTACCACTGGTTTTCAAGTTCTTCCCAGACATTTTAACGAACCACCAAGTTAAAAGTAAAAATAAAGAAATGAAGTAGAATAAGTCAAAATATATTATATGACCAAAAAAGTGCTAATTAATTACAATTTTAATCAAAATAAGCAGGAGACTCAAACTTGGCATCTTACTCCATGAACAAATCAAACAAAAGCAATGGAAATAGTTCAACACCATGAATGCTTTAAGTAGCTTCCCCAAATTCAATTGAAAATGTAACTTATAATGAATTCTCCAGTTTCAAAGTTCAAATTTGGAGAAACCACTTGAAAAATTCATTGTGTTGAACCATTTCCATTGCTTTTGTTTGATTTGTTCATTGCAAACAGCTGAAAGTCTGTACATTTTGACAATAAACCTGATTTGCACTGGGGGTTGAATAATTTTGATTGCAACTGTATTTAGACACTTTGTTGTTTAAATTTATACTAAGTTTGTACATATAAACAAATATAAATGATGAAAAAGTTCAGATGCAGAAGTGTAAACAAAAATGTCAAAAAAATGTATTTGATAAGGAGAAAAGTGTGACAGCACACATTACCAACATTAGCACTTTATTGGCAATAATAACTTTAAGACATCTAAGGTAAGAAGTCACTGGTTTTTTGGAATTGTAGTTCAATTCTGGTCTGTTCCTCTTGGCAAATTAGCCTCAATCAACCAAGGTTGATTTGTAATGATTTGTAATGTACAAATCTTTGCATCAAATTTGACTCGTATTTAAAGTGAATCATCTCATAAAAGTAAAAAAATAATACAATTGTAAATAAGTAAGTAAAAATTAAATTATACATCAACCAAATGAAAATATCCAATCCGATATAACAATATGCAACTGAATGAAAACAATTCAGGCGTATGCAGAAAAGGCAATAACAGCATTCTGTCATCAAGATAATTTTCACAAATGAACACAACTTTGATGAAGTTTGAAGTCTAAATACAGTCGCCAGAAATAAAAAGCTAACTGTATACTATAAATGAACGACAGCACAGTTGCTCGACTTCAAAGTCACCATCACCAAGCTTCCTATAACTGAACCAGTTTAACTGCAAAGACTTTTCCTGCTCTGCATGATGACGTTTAATGTTCCTGACAATATCTGTAGTCCCATTTAGCAACATGTTAGTGCCATGATTTTCCCTCGCGCAAAGTGCTGGAGAACTTCCGAGGTTTTTTTTGTGACTTTCATCATGTGTATTTGTTATGATTTCTGTCCTGTCTCTGCCCCTGTACTGGTTGTTCCCTTATGCGTCATCATTAGTCTCAGCTGCTTTGTGTAATTACATTTGTCATTTAAACCCCTCGTGTCTCACTGATCGACGCGAAGTATTGCGTGAGTTTTCTGTGCGTCAAGCTTTTGTTCATAGTTTGATTCTTTTTGAGCCTTGTTTATGGACGTTTGCTGATGACCTGACCTTTTGCCTGTTTTTGACCACAACATTGTCTCATGTTTTGGATTTGTCTGCCTCTATCATCTGCACTTGCATCCATCCTAAACACTCATTACGTGACAGTTAGCAACCGCCTTTTCAATACATGTAAAAGCTTTTTTTTTTTTAAATCAATCAGTGTGGGGTATTACTGGTGTATTTTATGTCGTAGAATAAAACGTGAAAATATTTTGAGCTTGTGTTCACCACAGACCTTATTTCAGGCTTAAAACCAAAATCCCATTCAAAAAACCCATTGATTTGGGATGATGGAACCGGAAGGCCTAAAATGCTAACACGTTTCAGGGTTTTGGCATACAAACTGACGTCATCCCCGCACCACTCTATGATGACTCACAATAAGTGTAGGAAGCACTTGATTTGATATGCAGCACAGTTTTTTTATCGCAGTCGATCATGTTCATATAATCATGGACAGTCAAAATTGTAATCGAGATCGATATTCAATTAATTGTGGAGCCCTAGTGAACAGGCATAATATTTTTTCTCTCTTTTGTTTACCTGGGTTCTCGTTATCGACTTTTAGGACTTATTTATGCAGAAATGTAGAAAATTCTTGTAAGCACCTCTGCACAAATTGTGTATACATTTGAAGTGGCTATATGCATTGGAAGCGAAGTATATTACAAAAACAAAAGTGTCTGCATACATATTTCCTATATTTTGATGTAAAGTGGGCGAGGCAAATATTGGTTCACATAAGATTTACTTCGCAATCATAAGGTTGATAGACTTTTAACTAGGATGCTCTACATAATCTAATCTAAGGCTGATTAAAAATTAATTTAAAAACTTTTTTAACAAAGAAACAATTATAATTTTTGATATGGTGCAGTTTTCTGTAAGGAGATGTTTATTTGGCTGTCAGCTGGCTTGAGCCCTTGCTTACTTCTCTATGTGACCTAACATGAGCTTTGTCTGAGAAGCTTGGCGCTCGAGCTGCTAGTGTGCATTCATGTAGCTGTATAAACCTCGGCCTCCTCTTCCTGTGTTGAACAGTGACTCGGTTCTGACCACATCCTCTCCACTCGGGCGCTGAACCTGCACCGATCGAGCTAGTTACGTCCACACATACACACACACACACGTACCCACACACACTTCCCGTTATAGTGATGCAACCCAGGTTATGTTTAAAACAAAGCAGAGGTCACAGGAGAACTTCCACTACTCATGCATCGATGACAAACTGGCCTCGCCCTGATCTCCATGATGGTCATGTTACACAAGTCATTGTTATTTACGAGAATAGTCCGCCTATGAGTTTGAATTATCAGAGCTAAATTTATTAAAATGGTATACACCAGGCGTGGTTCTGTGTTTTTCAACAGTCTCTCACATCAAACAGAGAAGTGAAAGGATCGGAGAGAAAATAGACGCAGCCTTGCATTTCCTCCACAGTCGTCGTAATGTGTGTGCGCATGCGTGTGTGTGTGTGAGACACACAACTGTGCAAATGACATGATCCATCGAAGAGAGGCTTGTAAAACGGAATGCAAATTCAATGCTATGCAAACACAAACATGTCCATCAAAGCATCCTGCCATTTTCCTGACAAATCAAAGAACACCCAAGTTCTCCAGACATTTTATGTGTGCTTGAAAATCATTGTGATGCCAAATGAAAAAATACAGTCATTAAAAATTTTATATTTTTTTTATATATATATATATATATATATATATATATATATATATATATATATATATATATATATATATATATATATATATATATATATATATATATATATATATATATATACACACATATATATATATATATATATACACACACACACACACACACACACACACAAACTAGTTGTGAAAAGGGCTTAAACAGGGGGATTTCCTTGGTGAATTTGCAGATTTCATTTGGAAACTGGTTGTTTCTCTAGCCAAAGCATTAATTGTTGGCAACTTCAATATTAATTTTGGTAACCCTCTGAGAACAGTGGTTGTGTCCATTTTAGATTCAGTAGGGGTCAATCAGAATGTAATAGGACCTACTCATAATGGTGATCACACTCTTGACCTGATACGAACATACAGATTAAATATAAAAAAAATAGTCACATTTCTACAGTCTGAAGCTATCTCAGATCATTCTCTCATCTCATTTAAATAATGTAATGATCATAATATGTGCACCTTACCACAGTACCGAGTCAAACGTACATTCATGTCAGAGTTTTATCAATAACCATCCAGATATATTAACTATGACTATCACCATCTGATCCCAATGAACTTGATCAGGCGACTGAATGCTTAGAGTCAACGTTCCGCTACATGCTAGATAAGGTAACTCCACTTAAGAAAAAATAATTAAAGAGAAAAAACTAGCACCCTGGTATAACGATCACACATGAACCTTAAAACAGACCACTGGACAATTAGAACGTAAATGACGTCAAACCTAATTTGTAGTATTTCTAACAGCATGGAAAGAGAGCGTCCTGAACTATAGAAAGAGCTAGATCCATCACTCTCTCCACCCTAATTGAAAATAACAGAAATAATTCTTGATTCTCATTTAATACTGTAGCAAAATTAACTAGGAATTAAACCACTGCAGAAACCTGCACACAATCATCATTCATATATATATATATATATATATATATATATATATATATATATATATATATATATATATAAAAATAAATAAAATCCACAGTTATGGAACAGACTTCCAATTAGTGTTCGGGACTCATGGGACTTGCACACTTGCACTGGACGGACCTGCCTGGTCCATCCTGATGCCCTACTGCTTAAGTTCTCATCAATTGGAAGTCACATGCTGCTGCCAAGGATGGCCCCACACGATACAGACTAAAGATGACGGAGATTACTGAGAATGGCATGACAAACAGTTATGCTATGATGGCTAGGACTACAATACAGTGGATGAAACAGCCTTCATGTAAAAACCATACTGAACTTTACTGGTTACACAACTGCATTGTTTGACCATGCAGCATTAGCAAATTTGTAGAAGGGATTTATTTATTTATTTATAACTATATGTTGTCACCCAGATGAGTATGGGTTCCCTTTTGAGTCTGGTTCCTCTCAAGGTTTCTTCCTCATAGCGTCTCCGGGAGTTTTTCCACGCTCATTAAGGATAAATTCATACATTTTAAATCTACGTCCTGAATTTAGATATTTCTGTAAAGCTGCTTTGTTAAAAGCGCTATACAAATAAAACAGAATTTAATTGATGTGGCAGAGAGAAGCAGAGTTACTACCACAAAATATGTCTTGAAGTGTTTTATTATTTATCTTATAATATTAGCTGTCTATAGTTACGTTTAATGGTGCATTAGGCAAAATCTGTCAAAACTGGGCAAGTGTTTGTTCTGGATAACTACAGGGAGTGATTTTTTCAGGGGAGAATTACCTGGCTGTGCTGGACCCCTTGCAGATTTGAGCCATTATTATTCATTTTTTTTTTTTTTTATGTCCTAGATATTTTTTCTAGGTTATTTGTACTAGTAAAAAGTTTTAACAAAATCAACTATTAATGTTGTCAAACATCCACAAAACAAGTTCCATATTGTTTCTCACTCTAAAAGTGACAATAAAGACAAACAATATTTTAAGCTAATGAGAAACAGCAAACTCCTCTGTCCAGAAGACGTTTCCCTGTCGGAAAACTTGACAGTGGAGACTCCTTCCATAAATGTTAAATAAACGTCTCCTCACAGAAAGTGTCAACAGAAACGATTACATATTAAAAACAGTTTATTAGAATGAACAGAGAGGAGCACATTTGTCTCACCAAATTTGTTGAGTTTTGTTCAGAAATCACAATTGCAGGTAAATCATATATGATGATCGGCATCACAACATGTCAGAACGAAAAGTGTTATACTAGGCTATTCAGATCTTTATTAACGCATCAAGCTTGTTAGAACAACAATAAACTGACAGGCTTCATTTTTCGGGTGTCAAAGCTTTTAACCAGGTTCTCGAGTGAATCAGAGCAGGTGTTAACACTTAGCCGTTACCAAGAGCCAGGTGTAAAAGAACAAAGTCCACTTTGCATGATGACTGTACAACATTTACTTGTGTGTGAAATCTTTATAGATCAGATTCAAATTTCAAAATATGTTGCTGTAGCTCTTTATAATAGCTCCAACCGGAAAGCTCATACTTGCATAGATACCTTTTCTGTGAGTCCGAGATGAATGCAGTCTCATGTTTCTGTATAGGTCGTTTTTTCCCCCGATGAAAGTTTCAAAAACACAGCGGATCAAACTGACATGGAAATGTTTACAAATTGGACATTGTTCTGTTTTGTATCTAACGCAAATTCAGAAATTTCCAGAAATTAGCGCTTATTGTAACGCAAGCTGACAGATTAAATAGCTATATTGCTAACCTCCAAGTTGCAAATCACTCAAAATAACTTGCAATTCATATAAATGGGATCCATTCTCAAGTAAATCAATAAACGAGAGCATAATAGTGAGTAGGAACGAGCTAAAGCTACTGAAACACCAAGCCACCTAATGATTCCTCACAAGTTAAAAAGTTGCCCGCTTTGATAGCTGTGAAATAGCCGTTTTTACATTACGCTAGCACTTGCGCTAACTAGCCTTCAAGACATGAAAGTGAAATCAGACGTTTCACTCTCTCTGGTAAACAAAAAAATCCTGCTGTCATGGGAGGTGGAAATAACCAAACCATAGCCAAACCAAAACCTACATCTTCACCGCGGCTGATAGACGAGCAAACTAGCTCAGAGTTTTGCGAGGAACGGCAGCTGAGTGACTTGAGCATGTTCTGTAGAAATCTTAACTGAAACTTTTACTGTTAAGGAATAAAATAGAACAGGGCGCACTGTGACAGGAAAATAATCAACAATGGGATGGAGTGGTATTCCTCTTATATCATCACAGTGATTTGCCAATATGTTAAAGAACAACACTTCATACTTTTTATCTGTTTATATTTACGTTTAATGCTGTGAAATCTCTGACTGTTAAAAAATGGAGACTGACACTGGAGACACACTCCTTCCATAAATATTAATAAATGTCTCCTTAGGTTAAGTGTAACTATAAATGGATTAAGAGTGAGACATGACATTCTTATTGTTGGCAAAACTTCAGGACATGGGGTTTTTGGTAAATAAATAAACTTCAGGTTGGTAAGAGTAACTCCTCTTACATCACAACACACTGTCCTTAATGATTACCCGATTCCACAGAGTGGTTTATTCTTTACTCATCGTGAAACTTGCTATGTTTTTATCAAATGTTTTATTTTAGATTTTTATTTCCTTTATGTCCACGCTGCATAATATGCATTTACCGTCTTAACGTGTATTCCTGAGAATAAATGAATTAAGTCATTGGTAAATTTCACTGAGCTTGCTCAATGAATTTTTACCTAAAAGATCAGCTCGTGTAAACATCGGTGGCACACTCTCCAAGCAACATCAGCAAGCATTCGGCAGTTTAGGTGTGTGTTCAGTAAAGGAAAGCAGCCAGGGTAAATATTGAGTAAACTGCTGAGTAAACGTAGCTACATTAAATCATTACACGCTCACAATAAGATGACGGTTATTGCAAACATGTACAATGTAGTAATCTGTCTTTACACAGGGCTAGCAGCTTTCTTCTTACTTCTAGTCACATACATCTCTCTTGCTTTTTTGTATGCTGCAAAAGAAAAAAAGGGACATATCTATATGTTGAATCCAGATTCGCAATCCAGATTAGCCAACATAAGCATAGATGACACTAATCAATATATATATCTATCTATATCTATCTATCTATCTATCTATCTATCTATATATATATATATATATATATAAAATTAACACTACTACTACTAATAATGATGATGAATTATTTACTCCTGTAGCTAGGGAGTCATTTGGGATTTGGTTAATCTGGATTGAGGAATCATTTTGGATTTATTTAATCTCTAGATAGGGGGGTCAAATGGGATTCTTTTAATCTGTAGTAAGGGTGTAATTTGGCATTCATTTAATCTGGAGCAAAGGAGTCATTTGGGATTCATTTCATCAGGAGCATGGGAGTCATGTAATCTGTAGTAAGGAGTTTGTGGTTCAGCACCTTACTACCTGTACAGTTATACTACACAATGTACAATAGGTGCATGTGTACATGGGTAATTATGTCATAAAGTCAGTAAGTAATTAAGCATGTAAATAATTAATGGAATAAACTATTCAGTGAACTAAATGTACAATATGGAGCAATTAGGGCTCAGTGTCGTACCACCTCCCTACTAATAGTGCACTACAACATGGGATGATGACTTCCTACACACTGTATTTGTAGCGGTTTGAGATTCAGTCCCATACGATCTATGACATTGTACTACATGGGATAGAAATCCATGGCATCTGCACCCTCTATAGTGCACTAAACGTCCAAGAGCAAGATTCAGCTCTCTACTGAACATACTACAAAAATAATGGAATCCTCACATTTGGTATTCCAGGTGGTTCCTAGCATGTTGCTCTGTGGTTACTATGGTATTCCAGGTGGACCCTAGTTTGTTGCTCTGTGGTTACTATGGTATTCCAGGTGGACCTTTAGTTTGTTGCTCTGTGGTTACTATGGTATTCCAGGTGGACCTTTAGTTTGTTGCTCTGTGGTTACTATGGTATTCCAGGAGGACCCTAGTTTGTTACTCTGTGGTTACTATGGTATTCCAGGTGGTTCCTAGCATGTTACTCTGTGGTTACTATGGTATTCCAGGTGGTTCCTAGCTTGTTGTTATGTGGTTGCTATGGTATTTCAAGTGGTAGCTAGAGTGTTTCTAGGTGGTTGCTATGTTGTCCCAGATGGGTTGTCCCTAACCCTAGGTAGGGTGTTAGTGTATATCTGAATTAACACGGTCTTAAATGAAGTGAAGGAAAGACCACCGAAACATTGCCCATGTATTCCAACACATGCACTTAATCCTAATCTTTCCCAAAAGTACAAGCGCCACATTTTATGGCCTACGTCATAAATCCCTGTTCCAGTGTATCTGATGATCACAGTCTTACCCATGCGAAGTGGGTTCGATGTCGGCACAGTGGCAAATCCTGGGTCCACTGGAATCCAGTGTGGATCAAAGTCAAAGAACTACACAGAGAGAACAGAACTAAATGACGTCAGTCATACAGTAACTTTAGAGTACACATTGTAAATTTTAATTTTGCAAAAAAAAAAATTTAAATGGCAGTGTGTTATTAATACAGTAAAAGAATCGTCCAATTGGAAAAATAAAAATTGATTTTAAATGAGATCTAATCAGCTACTAGTTTATTAAGGGTATAGAAATATACATGATAGACTCAGGAAAAACAACTACCATTATTTATTATAACATGAGATCATAATATTTTGATATCACCCAACACTAGTAAAAAAATTCTAATTTTGTTTTTGTTGATAAATTATTATTATTATTTAAATGCTTATATATATATATATATATAAGCATTTAAATAATATATTAAATATATTATATTTAAATGCTTTAAAATGTTTGATAAATGTTATTTAGCCTGCATAATTTCATTTAATAAGTACCCCTTTTTATTTAATCAAACTGATTAAAAACGGATCTTTTAATACTAATTCAAATATTTGAGACAGTATTCAACAGCATACTCATGACATATAAAGACTGAAATAATCCTGATTAGACAATGTGTCCACAGCCACCCTGCGAGACCTGGGACATTGAGTCGTGTAAAAAAAATTATAATTTAAAAAAAAAAAAAGGCCCTCTGTGCACCAGGATCTGGAGCGTCGCCTCACATTTGATCTAAGACTAAAGGAGAGCAATGTCAACCGCAGAATACAGGAAAAAATACGACTCTGCAGCTTTCTAACAGACGCTTCCTGTTTGAAGAGAATATTCTCACTAGAGCTTTCTTGAGGTGCTGCGCAGTTGATAAACTTCTTGAGGAAGCATAATGAGCAGAACGATTTTCTAGGTCTGCACGATCGGTGATGAAACAGGAACCAACATCATGGTGATTTTATAAGGATTTGTTTTAATCGCAGTGATTTTATTAAGGTTTATCTTGTAGTTCTGTCTTCTACGCTTTTTCATATCCATGATTGGTGATGAGAATTATAGGATAATTCTGCATTCCTAAAATATGGCTCCTTGGTATGAAAATTGTCATAGATCATATAACTGATTATCAGGACATGTCTACTGTATGTTATACAATAATGGAAGGATGTTCTTTCTTTACCCACCTCCGGGTGCCCTGGAAGATACGTGTCCTCTTCATTCATGGTTCCTGCAAGGCAAAGAAAAGACGTTGGCTATATACTACAAAGTGCAAACAAGAGAGCACTGTACATGATGAACTACATACACTATATGGCCAAATGTTTGTAGACAAACTTGTTGAAGGATTGTTGAACATCCCATTAAAGATTTAGTCATCTGTTACTGCTATAACAACCGCCACTCTTCTGGGGAGGCTGTCCACATAGTTTAGATTATGGAATATTGGCTTAGACACCCTTTATAGTGCCCTTAAGATAGCAAGTGAGCCATGTGGGACAGAGAGTCTTAGAGACAGTAGTAGACAGGACAGGAGAGTTTATGACAGGAAAAGAGTGTAAAAGACAGGACAAAGAGAGCGCAGCGCAGGACAGGACTGGAGAGGAGAGGAGAGCGCAGGACAGGACTGGAGAGGAGAGGAGAGCGCAGGACAGGACTGGAGAGGAGAGGAGAGCGCAGGACAGGACTGGAGAGGAGAGGAGAGCGCAGGACAGGACTGGAGAGGAGAGGAGAGCGCAGGACAGGACTGGAGAGGAGAGGAGAGCGCAGGACAGGACTGGGGAGGAGAGGAGAGCGCAGGACAGGACTGGAGAGGAGAGGAGAGCGCAGGACAGGACTGGAGAGGAGAGGAGAGCGCAGGACAGGACTGGAGAGGAGAGAGAGAGGCGCAGGACAGGACTGGAGAGAGAGGAGAGCGCAGGACAGGACTGGAGAGGAGAGGAGAGCGCAGGACAGGACTGGAGAGGAGAGGAGAGCGCAGGACAGGACTGGAGAGGAGAGGAGAGCGCAGGACAGGACTGGAGAGGAGAGGAGAGCGCAGGACAGGACTGGAGAGGAGAGGAGAGCGCAGGACAGGACTGGAGAGGAGAGGAGAGCGCAGGACAGGACTGGAGAGGAGAGGAGAGCGCAGGACAGGACTGGAGAGTCTAAAGCCCGGTTCACACTGCATAGACAGACACAGACCAACGCCAACTTCCACCAACACAGTCACCAACTTTTAAAAGTTGGCTGTTGGATTTAGAATGTTGGGAAACACACCTGTCATGTTCACACTGCCCCCAACAGACACCAACAAACTTCGACAGACAGACAGGTTTAAAAATGGATGATCCTTTTTATCACAATCAAAATTTGACTATTCCTAGTGTTTTTACATGTCAATCTTCACCTGAAAAGAAGAAAAATGAAACAAAAAAGGTTGTGGGTGTCGCCTTGGTTGTTGCGATGCGAGAGAAAGGGCACTTAATTATACAGAGAACTGCAGACATGTGCTCTTTCAGTTATTTCGCTCGGTTTATCCAGGAGCATAACCTGGCCTGGGCATTCAGGGCTGTAGCCCTGGAGACCTATTATAATTCTCCACTTGGAGCGGTTTCTCACTTCGTAACTGAAGGTCAGTAAAAGAAGACGGCAGAGTTGTAATTGTGTATCTTCAGTGAGGCGAGACCAATCAGACATCGTTTACAGGAAAACATGTGGAAATACTTGTGTCTTATTGGCTGACAGTCTCTCAATTTTGCCAAACACTAACTGTCAGTATGAGGGAAATGGATATACGCTGATATTTTAATTTCCCAGTAAAGGGTCTGAAACTGAAATATTAACATCCTCTCATGCTGAGCAGGAAAACAAGGTCTGTAAATGTCTATAGACGCTTTTCCACCGAAATTACTCAGGACAATTAATCCCAGAAACTTTTTCCCGAGAAGATAAGGGAAATTAGTCCGGTGACGTATGACTGCATGCGACATAACCCTTGGCGAGGATATGAAGCCTCGAAGTTTGCTACAATCAAACTGATTATTGACACAAAAGTAAGCTGAATTTAATGATGTAATAATGTAAAATAGCAAGCTCTGATTGGAACACAAAACTCTGAACACTATCAAAGAGTTGGCTGCAACCAAACTGGTGGTCTACTGGTTAGGATTCGGGGCTCTGACTGCTGCGGCCCGGGTTCGATTACTGGTCATGGAATGAATTCGATTTTTAAAAATCTTTGGATAAAGGTTCAAGCTTTAAAAACAGACACACTATTTTCTGAAATGTGATAAAGACACCACCACAAACAACAACAAGCATGGAGGAGGTTCGAGCTGTGCTGCTGTTGATTGTGATGTATTGCTTTGCTAAAAAGGTCACTGAGAAAATGCTGAAAAAGACACGAGCAGTGGTAGTAAAGTGAATTCAGAACGCTTCTAATTCCAGACTTAAAGTAGGCAAAAGGATTTTATCAGCTGTTGTGGAGATGACTGAGACGAGCTTCACTCTGAACTGCTTCCCTGCATGAACAAAGCTCAGCTCGCTTAACCTACTTGATATTTTTAAGTATACTTTTTCACTTGCCGTTTCAAGCTCCAGCTGTATTTCGTCCTCGGCATAAATACTTAATAAATGCTAAATGGTTCCAAAGGCACTTTACACAGGTTCTCAGAGTGTAGGACAGAGAGAGGACAGTGTAAGACAGGACAGAAGTGTATAAGACAGAACAGAGTGTGTGTGTAGGACAGAACAGAGTGTGTGTAGGACAGAACAGAGTGTGTGTGTGTGTGTAGGACAGAACAGACAGAGTGTAGGACAGAGCGAGGATAGTGTAAGACAGGACAGAACAGAGTGTGTAGGACAGAATAGAGAGAGTGTCGGACAGAACTGAGAGAGTGTAGGACAGAAAGAGGAGAGTGTAAGACAGGACAGAACAGAGTGTGTGTGTGTTTAGGACAGAACAGAGAGAGTGTAAGACAGAGAGGACAGTGTAAGACAGGACAGAATCGTATAAGACAGAACAGTGTGTGTAGGACAGAACAGAGAGAGTGTAGGACAGAGCGAGGACAGTGTAAGACAGGACAGAACAGAGTGTGTGTGTGTTTGTAGGACAGAACAGAGAGAGTGTAGGACAGAGAGAGGACAGTGTAAGACAGGACAGAACAGAGTGTGTGTAGGACAGAGAGAGGAGAGTGTAAGACAGGACAGAATCGTATAAGACAGAACAGCGTGTGTGTAGGACAGAACAGAGAGAGTGTAGGACAGAGAGATGGGAGTGTAGGATAGGACAGAGAAGTGTAGGACAGGAGATTCTAAGACATGTACATAAGTGCACGACAGGAGAGTGTAGGATAGAGAGAGGAGAGTGTAGGACAGAGGACCGAGTTAGACGGGTCAGGAGAGTGTTAGAAAGGAACTGTAGAGTGTAGGACAGAGAGAGGAGAGTGTAGAATAGGACAGAGAGAGTGTAAGACAGAGAAAAGAGAGTGGACTGGACAGGACAAAGAGATTGCAGGACAGGAGCACGTAGGACAGAGAGAGGAGAGTGTTAGAAATAGAGAGGAGAGTGCAGGATAGGACAGAGAGAGTGTAACACAGGACAGGAGAGTGTAAGACAGAACAGAAAGAGTGTAAGATAGGAGAGGAGAGAAGAGTGTATGACAGAGAAAGGAGAGTGTATGATAGGACAGGAGAGTGTAAGACAGGAAAAAGTGTGTAAAACAGAGAAAGGGGAGTGTAATACAGAACAGAGTGTAGTACAGAGAAAGGAGAGTGTAAGAAAGGACAAAGAAGTGTAGGACAGGAGATTCTAAGACAGGACAGGAGAGTGTAGGATAGATAGGATAGTGTTAGACCGGACAGGAGAGTGCAGGGCAGGAGAGCGTCGGACAGGGCGGGAGAGGACGAGAGAGCGTCGGACAGGACAGGAGAGGACGGGAGAGCGTCGGACAGGACAGGAGAGGACGGGAGAGCGTCGGACAGGGCGGGAGAGCGTCGGACAGGGCGGGAGAGCGTCGGACAGGGCGGGAGAGGACGGGAGAGCGTCGGACAGGGCGGAAGAGGACGGGAGAGCGTCGGACAGGGCGGAAGAGGACGGGAGAGCGTCGGACAGGGCGGAAGAGGACGGGAGAGCGTCGGACAGGGCGGAAGAGGACGGGAGAGCGTCGGACAGGGCGGGAGAGGACGGGAGAGCGTCGGACAGGGCGGGAGAGGACGGGAGAGCGTCGGACAGGGCGGGAGAGGACGGGAGAGCGTCGGACAGGGCGGGAGAGGACGGGAGAGCGTCGGACAGGGCGGGAGAGGACGGGAGAGCGTCGGACAGGGCGGGAGAGGACGGGAGAGCGTCGGACAGGACAGAAGAGGACGGGAGAGCGTCGGACAGGACAGAAGAGGACGGGAGAGCGTCGGACAGGACAGAAGAGGACGGGAGAGCGTCGGACAGGACAGAAGAGGACGGGAGAGCGTCGGACAGGACAGAAGAGGACGGGAGAGCGTCGGACAGGACAGAAGAGGACGGGAGAGCGTCGGACAGGAGAGAGGGTAGAACCAACTTCCATACTTCTTGTTGTATACTTTGGAAGGTGAACCAGTCCCAATCTGATCCTTATTTACACTGTGCACTAGATATTGTGCTAGAATGCCATGTACACACTACCTGGTACTGACTATCCACCTGCACTGTAGATAATGTGGAGTAATGGTGTGTACTGCAACACCGCATCTGGAACTCCAGCTTCTGGACTACACTACACGGCCATGACATTGTTATTTGGGACACAGCCCTTGCCTTAACCGCTTGTCCTGTCCATCAAGGTTAACTTCAACAGTGCGCTCAACTCTGCTAAGGTCGCTCAATTATATATATATAAAAAAATAATAATAAAAATCAATTTTAAAAAAACCTTTAAAAATCAGGAAGGTGTTAGCTAAAGCTAATGTTAGCTGAGGCTAACGCTAAAAGGCTACACTGAGTGGTCACAAGTAGGAAGTTACATTAAACATGTAACAAGTGGATGATAGAAAGAGCAACAAAATACGAGTGGAAAAACAAAACATGTTAATAATTAAAAACAGATACGGTTGTTGTTGTTTTTTAAACTTGTAAAGCTCTTACCTTTACGAATAACAGTCCAAATGCAGAAAGAACATGAATTGTTATCCTGTGCGTCCTAAAAGTGTTTTTAACAATGTATTTACTGCGCCATGTTAAACATCTAAACGTGTTGTCGATAGAGACAAAAATCTCTCTATCTCTCGCTCACGCGCTGCTCTTCTCATGAAATACTACAAGACGACTTGTTTACCAGAGAAATCCAAGCATTTAGGAGGTAAATAAAAAAGCGGATAAATGTCGGTAGATAAGGACGATTCCGTTTCATTGATAAGCAGTTTGTGCCACAATCGATGTGTTTGTATAGAAAGTTGACTTCCTTGCTGGAAATTCCCCGTGACGTAGAGCAAGACCACCGTTCTGCCCCGCCCCCTGGCGGACATTAACCGCAATTACAACTCAGTATATTACATACATATACCGGTACCACGGTACTATCGCGATACTAAAGCGTCAAAATACCGCCGATGCCACTGTATTTTTTAAACGGTTGTATCGTCAGTACTATGTTGTTAATACCATTTTCGCTAAAACAACAGTATGCTAACCGCTGTGTCTAAATATGAACGTCAGGCTCTGTGCAAGGTGCTTGAATTTGGCTTTTTGAAATGTAAGTACTGGAAAACCTTGAACACAGCCATTTTCTATGTAGTGGTGCTTAAAAATCAATAAATACATAAGCGCTATATACCTTTAAAGTGTTTATTTCCGATAGAACATGGATACAATCCTTTCACTGAGAATATGACTCCCCACTTCAACCCCTCCACCTCCTCCCATGATTCACTCACTCACTCACTTTAACAGAGACAGTTCCGGTTCACTTTTCGGACTCCTTTACTGACTCAAGTCAGGTTATAAATAGTCATTCTCTGGCCAGCTTCTATTTTTTTCTTCTCTCCTGAAGGCAAAGAAAAAGCAGTTTGAGATGTTACACAGAGAAACCTGAAAGCACCCTGAAGACTTTCCCATGGCAGTAAATAATCAACGATGCGGTGGTGTGAAGTGGCCTGAAGAAGAAAGTGTGAGGCTGGTGCAAGATCTTTCGCAGATGTTCCACAACATATAATTATAACTATAAACAACAACAATAACAACAAAACTTATGAAACGTTGTTCTTTACTAAGTAAGAATTGTAATCGTCGGCAAATTGCTGTGGTATAAAAGGAATAAAACACCTCAGGTAGAAAAGTAAGTCCGTTTCATGTCAAGGCCACATCACGGCACATTTGATCATTTTCTGATAAAAGCACATCCTCAAGTGTTTTATCCTTTACTTATATAATTAATGGTCTATCAGTGTAGCAGTCTATCAGTGTAACAGTGGAATAGGTTTGACGCTCCCTTACAATTCCAGACCTAAAGAAATGATTTCATTACAATTTTAATATTATGCCCTTATGCTTATTTGTAATCAATGACACATTACTTTTATCATTCTTCTATGTCTCTTTTAAATAGATAGATAATTTATTGGTCCTCAAAAAGGAAATTTGTTTCCACCATGGGTGCATAGAAAAATAAAAACATTACAACATCATACATATAAACCATCATAAACAATCACAGGCCTAGAGGGGAGAAGGAAACAAAAAGAAAAACATCAGGATCATACAGCAAATGCATCTGGCACCACAATGGCTGAGTACCTATGTGCTTAATGCTCGTATAGCCATAGGAACAAATCTCCTAACATAGCTGGCCTTTCTGCATGTGGGTAGTCTATACCTGCGGCCAGAAGGAACGGGGTTGAAATATTGATAAACTGGGTGGTTTGGATCATTTAAAATTTAATGTGCCTTGCAGAGCATATATGCAAATGACACAGTCAGATAAAATAGGGGTGGGAATACCAATAATTTTTCTCACTAAATTATTTATTTTCTTATTGGTAACTGTTAGCGTATGGAAAAAACAAATGGCACCATATATAAGAACCGGTTCTATAATACTTCAATACAGAAGAAGCAGCAGACTAGGCTGAACAGACAGATATTTAAGTTTACGAATAACAGTGAGTCTCTGTTGACAGCGCTTGTAAATACCTAGTGTGCTGATTGAAGTTGAGATGTTTATCCAATGTAATCTTGAATGCTTTAATTCATGTCTGTGTATGAAACGTGCCATTCAAATAAACTGTTCATCGGGGTAACAATAAGCAGTGTGAAATTTCTTATTCCTTTAAATGCAGCTTACTTTTTAGCAATCATTAATTACTACTAATACTCACATTTTCAACTATTATAGTTTCTTTTCTCCAAAAGTAAATATACCTGAAGAAAACACAATGACTTCATGGTTAAGAATTTGCATGTGTGAAATGATGAGCACTTCCTCTGGGTCGGATATCCTGTGTGAAAGTTTCTGTAAGACAATTGATCGAGCTTAGTTTAAAATATTTCAAAAGTTGAATGTTTTAGATTCTTACCATTTTTAATATTTGCATATTCAGAGTCCCCCTCATTAATGTGTTGATAGTTTCTGATCAAGGAGTAAAATAAATCAAAAGGAAATCATACATATATATATATATATAAAAATAAGAAAATAATTTACAAATTAAAGATTACGTTCTACTGCTTTCAAGCTACCAAAAAAATTAAAAATAATTTGTGAATGTGCAAGGTGAAAATTGCATACTTTCTAAGCTCCACCCCTTTCTCTTATAAACTTATTACATCTGATTGGCTGTCATATTGTACAATATATTAACTGCTACAAGGCTGACTCAATGACAAGTAAACTGATCAGAAATAAACTAGCAGAGAATGAACAGCTGTTTTTCATATGAACAGCTGTTTTCAGCTATGGAAGGAGTCTCCAGTGCAAGTTTTCTGCCATGAGAACATCTTGGTCAGAACAGGAGTTTACAATTGTGGGGGTCTTGGTAAACATACCATGCTGTGTGTCTTGATCATTTGAAAAGAGAAGAGAGAGATGCTGATGAGGGAACGACTGCTTATAGCTGCTACAACTGAGAACAGGATCTTGTTTAGCAGACATTCCACAACCTTAACTGTAATGACTGTATAATCAGATAAAATGAGGACGTCACTCATTAATAAATTAATTGGCAAACTGCTGTGTATGTGAGAGGAATAACACTTCAGTTCATGCTGTTATGGGAAAATAATTCACTTCCGAGTTCAGAATAGTAACCCCAGTTCTTGTCGGTGGACCTGAAGTGTGCTATTCCATAGATACGTAAATACTTTTCAAATGAATTGTGGGCATTAAAGTGAGTGAATATTTTCCCCCACTGTTATTTCCCTTTAAATGTACACTTAAAATGAACATTTCAATAAATTCAATTAGGATCCTCTCAATTAAATTGATTTCTACTTCTGCCTAAAGGAAAAGTTATAATAAATGCAAGACATGCAGCACACATCGCCAAACGCTGATACATGTGACCAACTTTATTGAAAACCAAAAATGGACAGCTAGTAGAGCTATTAGTTGACCGGTCATCCAATGAGAGCTTTGAATCAGTGCAAGAAGCGAACAGTGTAGTTGGAAGAGAGATGAACTAATAGCTCTGTCTAAAAACAAAAACAAAACAAAAAAGACAAAAGCAAAAATTCAGGAGTAACAAAAGTCAAGTCCTCGGACTCCTCGTACAGGTGGACACACGTGTTTAACACTGGCGGCGTTTTCAGCACGCCGCTGAATTGCAGTTAACATGCAGAAAGAAGGTTTCGTATTCATCTTAACTGTTCATGTAATCGTATCTGGACTGGTTATATACTCGCAGACTGCAATCGCTATCGTAAAAGCTTATAAAACAAAAAAAATGAAGGCCAATGCAACAGACCGCTCATGGAGGACCAATTATGGATTTATGTCTTTATTTCTTCTCAATAGCACCTCCAACGTGTGGCGTGAGTTAATAAAGCACTCTTGATTTGTTTTCTTTAAATCTGTGGCTAGAGTCCTTGACATGCTTCAGAGTTCAGCCTGGAATTGTTAAATTTTTTTTTTAATGGGGAATAAAAAGTGACGTGTTTGCTGTTGCAGCACATGGGAATTTTGAAAAGGGCAACAAAATAAGTGGACAAAAAAAATTATTTGTTTTGAGAGACAGAAGGAAGTGCCAATTCACTGAAAGAGGAGGGGGGGGGGGGCGCGGAACGGGAGCCAGTTGTAGAACGTTCTTCCAGCTATAATGCAGATTTGTTGGGGCGATGTTTGTTCGGGTATCACATGGCGTACTTTTGGGTCCATTCCCGAGCTATTCTGTTGTACCTGCAAGGGGAGAGAGGGAGCGAGAGAGAGATATTAGAACTGGCACACTGGACAGCTAATATAATGTTTTTTAATGTCACATGCTGGGTTAACACAGATTCTGCCAAACTACGCTGCAGTCACACACTGCACTGCAAAATCTTCAAGGTCAAATCGTGATAAAGGCACAGTGCTATTTAATACTGCAGCCACCACTCCAGCTCCATCTACCAAATATTTTTAACATACAAAATGTGAGGAATGTCGTCATAATATACTAATTGTACACAAGCCCAAATTTACCAAAAAAAACCCATAACTCGTAAAAAAATCGTAATCTACCAATTAGATTAGTTTCCTGTATCAGAAAGTTCCGAATGTTTTATTCTGCTTACACCACAGCAATGTGCCAACAATTCTTATTATATATATATAAAAACACATCACACACTATTTATTTATTCCCTTCTCATCGTAGCAGTTATAAACATTAGACCTCTTTTTCCCTTCTGTCTTGATTTTAATGAATTTTTCTGAGAAAACATTCAGCTGTTCTGAAGCCTTTCCTACAGCAAAGAAACTCATGTTACAAAGTGCTGACACTGGAGACTCCTTCCTTCCATCAATATTAAACAGAATGCTTCATAATGTCAGCGTTTATACACTGTTAAACAGCAAATCTTTGATCTGTACTATTAAGACTTTGATTAAGTCCCATGTCCTGCATACAACTCCTTGTGCAAGTGGTTACTACAGAAACGATAATGTATGATAGCGCGGTAGCATAAGCCTGCAATTTGCAGCTTCACTACTGTCGGAGCAAATTAACCAACACCTTCTGACCAATCAGAATCTAGAATTCAACAGCAATGAGGTGTAAAAGTGTGTAAAGATGCATGACAGTATTCTCCGTATGCTAGCTGTACAAGGTGTAAAGTGTGCACGTTCATGATGCTTGTGTATTGCCCTTAATAGTTTGTTAAATGGAAAAGTGTGATTCAAATTGGATTACGTTCGGTGCAAACTACTCTATACTTACTTTTCATTGTCTGTTTTATATATGCGTGCTATCTCTGGCACTAACGGGTCGTCTGGGTTCGGATCACATAACAGAGAGCAGATGGACAAGAGAACTGCAACAAGGGGGAAAAAAAAAAAAAAACACAGGGTGTCATTCCTCCTCACATGTATGCAACACTGTTTATTATACCAGAACTGAAACGTGACTCGAAACAAACCAAATCATGTACATGAAGAATTATACTGCGTATACATGCAACAAAGTCGTTAGGTATGAAATTTCATTCTCCTCACCTTTAGAAATAGTTAATGCTGGTGACCACTGCGATCTTAGAATATCCAAACAGATGCTGCCATTACTGTTAATATTTGGGTGATAAATTCTTGTGGTGAATGCAACCTGCATGGACAACATGGAGGGGAGATCACATGACCTTCAATACAGGCAGAAATGAAAAAAATACCAAATGCCTCAATTTAATATAGACACATTCGGTAGAACTGTGTCAGCAAAGTTAGGGATTTGACTACAAAGTTGGACATTGTCTGTTGAGGACTTTGACGTGAACAGGCTTGTTCTTGTTTTTACTCCCATCCTTTCAAAACATCTCAGAGACCTCCAGTCTAGTTTTAGAGTTCAGGTATTGATGGGAAGTTTAAAACTAGACTTAGATATTACAAAATGAAAAAAGTTCCCATAGCAGTTGTCTGGCATTGATGTAGACACCCTGCTCGCATTTCATTACAAAGAACCTCATTCTTAACAGGAGAAAAAAAAAAAAAAAGTTAGCAAACTTTTAGCTAGTATATTTTGTATAAAATGTATTTTTTTTCAATCATTTTCTGCATCTTATCTCCATCAAATATTAAATTTTCATGCCGGATACCAACGGATTAGTGCGTAAACCATTCGTATGTGCGTTCACGTAAGAAATTCAGTATTCATGAAAACCCTGCGAATTCAAGAAAAACATTTGCATTTTACTTGTGCGCCTGATTGTGTGTAAATTTTTGCATAATACGACAAACTAATGTAAACCTCAGCCTGAGCGACATCAAATCATAATTCAATTGGATTACTGAAGGGTCCACTGTCATTACATAGCACGAGAGCGGCCTCTAGAGGCGAAATAAAAAACTACCACTGACTAATTCTGTTCTGATATTTGAAGTGTTTTTGTTTTTTTATTAATTTTGGATGTCTATTTTTTTTATAAATTATTGGGAGTGTTACTTGGTTCATGTTGGATGTGTATCTTTTATTTACTTTAATATTTATTAATAGTTAATATATTAATATTTATTTAATACATTAAAAGTCATTTTTCATGGTACAGTCAGTGCTGTTTATTTTTGTAATAATGTTCAGCAATATTTTACTTTGAGTGTTACGTTTTCATTCAGAATCAATTAAAAAAAACAACAACTATCGGCTGATTAATCGGTTATCGGCAGGTACTGCCCAACTTAATTATCGGCATCGATAAAATCCACCAACAGTCGACTTCTACTTTGCGCTTCACAGGAGTTCAACAATCTCATATGAGAACGAAGAACAAAGAAAATTGGTCTTTTCTGAAACTTGTGAAATTCGTAAAATGTTTACTTGGTTGCGGCCTATGCAAATGTTTAGACAACTTTACATTTTAAAAGGTGAATAAATCAAGTCCAATGTTTCTCTTATTTATTTTATTATTAAAGTGTTACATTTGTTCTACTACCATTTCTAACTGCAGTCCTTTTATTAAAAAAAAAAGAAAAAAAAAAAAGGCTGGATTAGAGACATCAGTAAACTCGCTGTTTAGTTTGAATGTGGTGTATGCTTGTGGTCACTGTTGTTTGCAAAAAAAAAATTCTTATGAAGAATGATGTGTGGAATTCACTGGTGAAGTTCCAAATATAAAAAAGAAAAGATGTGGAGGTTAATCCCAGCAAACTAAGCTTTGCGTGTTGTGGACGTACCTTAGGCGGTTTGAATGGGTAATCTGTAGGGAAATGAATGGTCAAGAAAAACACACCACCCTGGTATGGACTGTCGTTCTGCCAAACACACACACACACGTTTACAATTGTACTCATTCACATATGTAACTGAGAAAAACTTTGCATTAAAGGGAGACGTGGGTGATTTGCATACTTACAGGTCCCATAATTGTGGCTTGCCAATGAAACACTGTAAACACACATGCACACAGTGTTAGTACCAACATGGTGTAAACATCGAAACAGATCAGATAGACAAGAGTTAAAGTCACAGTTGCATCGCCCACAGCAGCACGATTACATTTGTCATTTCCAGATATTTGACTACTATGTCACATCTGCAGTATTTACGACATCAGGACCAGAACAGCTGAATCGGGTCGTTTCAGAACCGGACTGGTGTTTGTATGTGCTTTTTTATATAAACGTGACCTTGCAGTAGTCGGTAGAGTTAGAATGAAGGAAGTGGAACTCACAGTCGTCACCCACCGGCCCCGCGGAACACTGTGCTGGAGGATCCCGGCCCAGATCAGTCAGCTCCTACACACAGACACAGACAGAGAGGAGCGATTAGATGCAACATCAAGGGATTTTATATACATTTTATACCATAAATGACAGATAAAACACTTGAGGTGGTGCTGTTTTAGCAAAACAATCCACGCCTTTCAAGAATTCAAGTACTTGTCCAAATGTAGGTTCGAGCTGAGTCCTTAAATATTTTTAATCTATCAATGGGCAGAAACGCACATTTTTGAAATGTTATTACATTAAACCCAAGCGCTCGTCTACGGCACGCCCGTGTTAAGAGTTAATCACATTTGAGGCGCGATTGCAAGCGGAGTGCTACGGTGCAGGTGTATGCGTGAGCATGTAGACGTTCAGCGCTTCCCAGAAGCTACCGCAACCGTTTCTGAGAAAGCGTGCGGAAGACCCTGCTCAGTGCTCTGTTATTATGCGTGAGAAAAAAGGCACAGGAAGAGGATACGACTGTGTGGTTGAAATGGTTTAAACACAAAACAAAATATTAATTTTAAAAAGAAACATTATGAAGATGAAATCCTACCAAGGTGTTAAGGAATACAGCAACAGAGTGGGAGGATGGAAAAACTGGTGGCCAACCGGTGGACGAAATGTAAACACTAGGCTTTGGAGATGCCTGGTCCTAACGTGCCCCCTAACTATCGCCAAGTGACGCTAGTATCGCCTGTGGCTTTGAAGGTGGAAAATAAAGTGGTGTGGCCAGATATACATATTCATATCATCATCATCATCATCAATAACATCATATTCTCAAACTGTATTAAATCTCTCAAAGTTATTCCACGTTCTATAAAGATCTGTTCATAGAGCTCATTGCATCAATATTTTATCCAGCAATTTTTAATTCAGGGAAATAAACAGCACAATGTTCACACCAGAGCATGTGAGTGAAGCGGAGCAGTGTGACACACTGCTCAATATTTCGTTCTATGCGCAATATCGCTCATGGCCCCAGTGCTCACAGGTAAACAAAACTGCCGTATATCCATTTTTCCTCTCACTAAAGCAAAGTTCACACTACACAGCTTTCAACTTCGGCAGATCACTGTGCTGGTCATGCTACACGACTTGCTCTCTTGTAATTGGGAGACACGACTGCCACCCTGCGACACTATCTGGTGTCCAAACTACGTTTTCTCACGAAAACACACACGAGAAGAGACACGGTAACACGATGCGAAAACCACATGCAACAGTTGTTGTTTATTTGAAGATGATCGCTCGACAGAAACAAGTGGTGCGAGCTGTTCGCCTGATGATTTGTGCTGAAGAAACCCCAAAAGAAACTGGGTGAAAGAATGGATTAACACACGTGGACAGCAGGGATTGTGTGCGCTGCACAGAGTGTTGAAGGTGAGTAAAAAGGTTTTGTGGGTTTCCCTTCCTCACGGTGACATCTCCCCATGACTTGCTCCCTCATTGGCTGTAGCTCCTCAAGGCAATCACTGCCAGTGACGACACTTTTCACACCACATGATGTGGAGTCGCCCAACATCTCCAGATATTTATGCCAAATATCTGACGGCGATGCATCTTTCAGTAGTTCACACTTAACGATCCATAAAAAATAATGCGTACTTATATATAATAAACTAATATAAGTTTACGTTATTTTTATTGATGCACAAAAAGCACTGAATTAAACTACAGTTCTGAATAAATAATTAAAACTCACTTTCACTGCACCTTAAGGTTTCTGTTACATGCTGCCTTTAGACATTATTTTGTATATAAACGTAAGTTTGTGCTCGTGCATCACTGCCATACTTCTGCGCCACACACTCTGCTTTATAAAGTTTGATCTTCTCCACACAATTTTAGTATTTACTCTCCGATGCGTGTTTTCGGAACAGAAGTAACAGTGAGTAAACATGCACGGTGCCACGCACAGACCTACCAATCGAGGAGATTAGTTGACAACGATTTTCATAATCGATTAGTTGTTGCAGCTCCACCGTACGAGTTAGTGTTTGGCAGAATTGAGAGACTGTCAGCCAATAAGACACAAGTATTTCCACATGTTTTCCTGTAAACCTTATTTGATTGGTCTTGCCTCCATTCCCTGAAAATACAAGCTCAACACTGCCATTGTCTTTCACTGACGTTCAGGCACATAGTGACAAATCGCTCCAAGTGGAGAATTATTCAGGACTAAAGAAAAGAATCTCTTTCCCCCAGACCAAGCCATGCCCCTGGTATTGACAGTTATCTAGGCAGCCCCTTGGTAAACTTATATGAAAGTCAATTTTCAAAAAGTATATTTCACATTCGTTTACCTCTGGCAACACTTACTTTATTCTCAAAGCAGCATACCAAAGTGCATTCTGGGACGAGTGAGTGGCGCTGAGCTTAATTTTAGGAAAGATGCTCTCCGCTCTGGTGGAATCATCAGCACTCCACTCACACGCTCTCTTTCAAACGCTTCTTTATACTCTTTGAGAAATGTTGTTAAAAGTAAATACACCATCCAGATATTGATGGAAAAATTGACAAATAATAAGTGCCAGGTGCTCAAGAAAGATTTCCTATACAAGAGTTAAAGGAAAAAAATTATATTCCTCAGACTGACCCTGAAACAGCACAGGAATATAGGACAGTGTTAACGGAGGTGGCTATTTTTAAGCATGCGTAGTTCAGATGGGGTACAGAGAGGAGAAAACGGCCCAGTCGGCACTTGAGTGAAAAACTATGTTTCCAAGGTATTACCGTTATAATACCTACTTAAAAATAAATATGGAACCAAGGAGGATAAATGAAACCAGGGGTTTAAGTTCAGAAACGTCTTGAAAAACCTCAAATGGACATGATGAATTTTCTTGCCATTCTGGTTTCTCCCAAGTATTTAATGTCAAGCTTATAAATCCACAGGCAATCAAATTTGCTGCAAATGCTCAACTAGTGTTGTTCCATCAAATCAGGGTCACAGGAGGTCGCTGAACTAGCGTAAGCAGACGGTCGAGGAAACGTGCACATTGTTCTTGCTGTACTCTTAAGATAGCACAGAACGTCAGTAAATAAATGAATAAATAAATAAAAGACTAAAATCTCTTCAACGTGACATCAAAACCAAAATCTGAGTCCATAAGGTTAGAACGTTATTTGTAAAATAAAAGAACAAAACTAGAGGAGACTGTGTCTAAGATGGAGAAACAATCAATGAGTGTGTTGAGTGTTATAAAAACACTGGCATTCCTGTGATAATCTCTCATCTTCATAAAACATTATGTAATGACTAACACATGACAGACCACGCTGTTATACCGCCGGGGGATTTGACCACAGACTGGAGTGTGTTATTCCCCGTGTTGGGAGGGTTACTTTAAAAATGTATTACATTACATTTACAAATTACTTCATAAAAAATGTAATCAGTAACGTAATCCAAGTATCAAAGTATGAAAGTAATGTAATCTGATTAATTTTGGATTGTTTCAAGGTCACATATGTAAATAAAGTCAGGAGAAAATCAAGATGGTAAAATACTTTTATTTAGAACTTATTTTAAGCTTAAAACATGTTCAATGTTTGGATTTGTTTTAAACACATAAATAAATAATCACTATCCTGGAGGTGGGTAACACTACATTACGAAAGCTAGGGTGACCAAATTCTGGTTTTCCAAAAAGAGGAAATCCTTTTTTTTTTTTAAAGCATTCAAGACAGTGTTACTAAACACTGGTTTAATAAATAAATAAATAAATAAATAAATAAATAAATAAATAAAAGAATGTTACCATTACATAAATACACTTTATATATAAAACATTGTTTACATTTTTTCCTACACTCTTTTGAGTGTCCATGGAATAAAATATACTATCAGATGCCACGAGTGTACCTTCTGCCATCATTTACACATTTGAATGACCATGTAATACAAAGCAATGTGATAACATGAAATTAAAAATTACCTTATATGCTCATGGGCATTGTCCCGATTCAGGACAGCTTCATTTGCTGCTATTGTCAAGCAACTGTTTGACGCCGTACACAACAGCGCTTCAACTTCGCTGAGATTAAGCCTGCGGTTGAAAGGCAGGAATTTGGCTAATAATTGCAGCAAACCTTTTATAATCAACTAATTGGTGTGCGAGAAGGCGGGAATTACAGAGAGGGGTTAAAGCAATGCACATATGCGCATACATGATGCAGTATTAGACCATAAGCACATCATAATGAAACTAAAGCCAAATCCTGGATGTTTCCTCCAATTTAGAAATCCCGGCCAGATGCTTTTTAATGCAATTTGTGTTCATTTCTCCGGAATTAACTTTGCGTAAAATTTATTCACATGCATCAGGAGGTTGTTCATGTGAGTCCTGACTGGCGAGAGAGAACCAGAACTATAATCAAGCAGCTGTCTATATTGTGTCAAAATTTATTTGTTTGGTTTTAAAGGGGGAAAAAATTTTAATCCTGGTAGTATTCCAATTTTTTTTTTTAAACAAAATGTACCCGTAATCTGATCACTTTGTTTGACGTAACTGTAACGGATTACAGTTACCAGTTTTGTGTATCCGATTACATAAAGATGTCACAATGTCACATGTATTCTGTTACTCCCCCAAACCTAGTTATTCCACTTATACCACAGCAATTTGCCAACGATTAATGCACAAAACATTGGACTCTTGACCAATCAGATTCGAGCATTCAACCGCACTGTTGTACAATACAAAAATAAACTAAGGTTCCTTACTACTGTAAAACTTAATGAAACGTACATCTTTCTCAGAGATCCTGTAATCATCTACTTGCATGAACACCTCCACATTGTAACCGCAACCGGACTTCTACTTCCGGCTCATCCACTATAATGGCAACAGCACTGTTTTACACCCGGTGCTCACCACATATGTACAAACAAGAAGCCGCATTTAGAGAGCTGGAGAAAGGCGTCAGATTGTATGCTTTATCGTATAAAAACAGCTATGAAAGTAAGAAAACTCCAATTAATAGAAATGAACACCCAAACTAACAACCCAAACAGCCCAACACTGACTTTATTGTAAGACGGAAAAAAAAAAAAAAAAACAAGAAATAAACTGGAGACACAATATTCAAGCTACTTCAAAAGGGAAATACATCATATAATTAAATACTGTGCATCTGATATCGGAGGGAAACATATCGATTTTGGATACTGTAATAAATGGCAAAGACAGGAAATTAATCTGGAAAGGATCCATTTCTCTTTACATATCAACAGGGTTGTTTGTTAGGATTGATGTTTTTATATTTACACTTTATTATAGCTATAATGTAAGTGATGTGTGAAAAGTTTTTAACTGTGAAAAACAAAAGTATCAGTATTGGCTAATAGTCAAGGTTTCAGTATTATTAGATTTTATCCTCAATTTGGTTTAGTTTCTTTTCTTATTAGATTTACTATTAAATAGCTTCATAAACTACCTTACCAAACACATGCAGCAACATCGTAATGAACAAGATGGGAGTGATCATGAATTTATGATGGAGTTCTCAAAACAGTGAACTTCACGGTCAATTCTATAAACTGAACTGACACATCTACTGTGTCTATATTGATTGATCTAAAACAAACAAAAAGTAATGAAGTGATATTTGTATTTACTGTTGACAGCGTGCGGTCATGTTGAGCTGAACTCTGGGTTCGAGACGCCTTTCCAATTTTCCTAGGAATTCCCAGTTGAGGGGCTGAGAACACTGGTTTCTTTCAGTTCGAGTTGTGCTTTAGGATATTAGTTTTATTTATTTATTTTTTTTTACTCCTAACAGTTTCTAAGAGAGCACTACCGCTTTAAAGAGTTTTCTCAAATCCTTAAAATGAACTTTTAAGATCCAAGATCCCTAAAATGTGATAGAGACGCTGTTCTAACAACTCATGAATACAACTAGAAACCTAACAAGCACTAAATTATCTTCTTTCCCCTGTTTCCTATATGATATGCATAATATTACTAATTTGAACATGAGAAAACTCAGACAGTAGCTCGATACATGTTATACACTAATCTATCCATCTGATAAACTCTACAAGTATTGGCACCCGATCCATCTTTCTGTCTCTCTTTTAGACTGGCCTTGTCAAGCCGACAAAGTTTCATGTTAAATAAGATGCATGTATAAAAGTATAAAAAAGTAAAACTGATGAATAACTGCAACCAGCCTTAATTTTTTTTAGAAAATAAAATAGCCATTCAGCCTTACTCTAAAATACTCGAGTCATTTCATTCCTACAAAATGAAATAAACACATAAATAAATAAAACACACACACACACATATATATATATATATATATATATATATATATATATATATATATATTAATATCAATAATAATAATTATATATATATGTGTGTGTGTGTGTGAGAGAGAGAGAGAATACATCACCCATTACTTTGGAAACCAGCTAATAAAACAGTTCCCCGTGAAAACTATGTAACTGGATTTTATTAGGGTTTTTTCGTTCAGGTTTGAACATAAATTATATTAAAAGTATGCTGCTCAAAGTGCTGTACACGCTTAATATCTGAACTGGAATGTAACTGACTGATCGCGAACATGCCGAGAGGCAGGCTGGTCATGTTACGCTAACTAGCTAAGATTAGTGAGTGAAGCAGGTTTGATAGCTAGCTAACTTAGACAATGTCACCAATCCGTCACTAGTGGTTGTCACTAGTTCAAATAGAAACAAGTAAAATGAAACAAATTACCTTGTGAATTCGTTTCAACGCCATTCTGTCTCTGTGGTTGGAAAAAACAGAAGAGATTTAGCCGGTTAGCTAAATTGTTGTCTGTGCTAGCTTAGCCTAGCTTTGTGCTTGCTAGCACAGCAATGCGGAGGCGAGTATGCTAAAGCTAAGCTAATCGGTGAATGTTATTGGTAACGCCAATCCGACTAAACTAGCTTGATAGCGTTAAATCTGTTGAACCTAAGTGCTTCACTTTTTAAAAATCTACTCCTAATTAAATGTATTAAACCGCCCAAACAACGGGGGAAAATGTAATCCTAAAAAAACCCCGCCGTGTCTGTGGGTATCTTCTCTACGCTGTCTTTGCACAAAATGTCTTCTTCTCTTAGCGGAACCAGACGCGTTATTTTGTTCCCAACTACATTCCGACACATCCCGAATACTAGCATTGGATTGGGTACAATCCCGAGTGATGCACCAATTTGACCAATCAGCGGGCGTCTTGTTGGTCTAACCCGCTGCCAGGAGGTGGGATTGTAATAGAATACGGGTGGGAAATAAAACAATGCGAACCATACACACCCAAGCAACAGGGTCCTGAACAGCGCCTACCTGCTGCTTACTGCTGCAAGATCAGCCGCATAACTGAAGGAGAAAGAAAGACAGAATTAAATAAAAATAAACCTGTTTTGTGACCTCTGAGGTCACATTTTACGACACTTCCCCACACCATTTATGAGCTATTTAATCAATTTCAATGTTTATAGCTGTCATTTTAGGTAAAAACATAAAATAAAATGAATGTTTGTAAAATAATACACACAGAATATATGCATTAGTAGAGTAATACATAATGCACAGATTACACCTCCAAGATGATAATAATACAACAATATGTCATGAATAAGCCACTCATCAGGGTAATATTATAGGAAAACAATCAAGGAGTTATTGTCACCACCCAGTTGATTATTTTCCTATAACAGCACATCCTAAAATGTTTTATTCCCCTTAGACCATTGCACTTTGTCAGTTTCATCCATTTTGTCAGTTTACAGTTACATTTAATGCTGTGGAACATCAATGAAACATGTTAGATCCCATTATCATTTACGTTATAGCAGTTATAAACAGTCATTTCCTCACAGCTTTTTATTTTTCTCTCACATGGAAAAAAAAATAGCTATCATATTAAAACACAAAGCCGTCAGTCCTGAAGACTTTCTCGTTGTGGAAAACTTTACCATTGATTGTTACAAAGCTCTGACACTGGAGACTCCTTCCATAAAGCTTCACCATATCAATCATTATGTGTTTTTCTTTGTTAAATAACAGCACAAATCTGTCTATTCCTAAAGATTATGTGGTTAAAAGAAGGAGTGCATTTCCTTGTGCTGTCGAGGAAAAATGAATCAACACAAATTGAAATGACCCTTGTATTGCTGTCCTTTTATCTTTGACGGACAGGGGAATTCTCAGCCCTGCTTTCCTGTTTGATATTAACTGCTCCTGGACATACAGTATCCTTCACATTACTCAATTAGTTTAGAACATGTTTAAAACATGTTTAGATTATATTGATATATGTTTGTCTAGTTTATTTCAGTCAGTTGCCATTGGCAACAGTCTAAAAGATGTAAGGAGTAACTGACAAATTACAAAGATTAATTTCCCACATCCATTTCCAATCTCCAACTTCATTATATTTCACATTTCATTGTATTTTGTGTGTGTGTGTGTGTGTGTGTAAATTGCATTTATTACATCATCATAATGTAGACAGACTACCAAAATTGAATTGTTTATTTGTTCTGGTGCAAACTATATTAACTATAAGTGTTAAGTTTTAATTTTGTTTTCAGTGTTTGAAATAGGATCATGACGCCTCAGATTTCACTTTCCTTCTTTGTTGTCCAATAGGGTTGCTTGTTTTGGATCATGTTTTGCATATTTAAGAGTGTGACTCGTGATCAACCAGTTTACTTGCCTTCACCTGCCACACTACTACATTGTTCTCAGAGGATAAAAGAAACAACCCTCAGATATGTCTCTGCATATTTATCTCCTAGCAGCTGCAGTTATTGCTGGTAAGACATGATGTGAACTACTTTGGTGTAGACTTTATTCGTTTTCAAGCTTTTCTGTTGCGAAAACTAAAATAGCCTGTACGTTTACATAATAATGTTTCTGTGTAAATAATAAAGAATAATTCTTCTCAAATGTCAGATGTGTTGTCCTCCTTGATTCAATGTAATAGAGCTTGTGTTTAATGTTAAATGTCATAATCTATGACCTTACTTTCGGTTCCAACAGGTCTGTGCAGAGGAACTAAAAGCGAAAGCTTCATCTTTGGCATGAACGAAATTGAAGGTAACAGATCACCAGCTGGGATGAAGTTGTTTTTGAAATGTTGCAAATAACAGGGAGAAGTTATCCAATGGGAAGTTATCTGAAAAATAGGTTTCTTTATGTGGAAATTTGAAATAAAGTAAATTGCAAGTTAATTACTGAATCATCATTAAACGTATACTCAAGTATTTTTCAATCTATTTTGTATAGCAAATCTGTAGCATTTAGCCTAAAAAATAATTGTACTCTTTAAAAAAAAAAACACCAGAAAACCTGTTTACTCTAAACTCAAGTACAAGAAAAGTCTAAGGGCAGTGTCTATATTCTGTGAACAAGCATTTAAAATATCTTGCACAAATTCAAAACCATAATTGTTGCAGTCCAGTTGTTTGTAAAGAAACTTTTTCAAAGCTGTCTTTAATAGAGGGAATGCACTGACGTCACTTTCCTGCCGGAACACGCCCCCAATCAGAGAAGGAAGCACCCCCATTATTCGTCAATGGAAACTAGGCAGCATTTAAAAAGAAATATGTAGCACATTATTCATGCTTGTACACCATGAATACCACACGCCACAACAACTTACACTGCTCGACTTAGTAAAATAAAAAGGAGTGAAGGGTTTTTAGGCACTCTGTAAAATGATAGCTCAGAATTCTTGTTAAATCTGTTAGCACAGTCCATCTCACAACAGCTTTTTCCCATTTAAATGTGTGTTTTCTGTGTTTTCGCGGAATTCACGTTGCCACTCCGCCTTCTTGTCCCTCAGGGCGTGACCACGGCGAGATCCGCCTACCGTGACGTCACGCGCACACCCTCTGTACTTTGAGAGGCTGCAGTGTGTGTACCATTGTTAGCATAAGCAAGCATACGCGTAAAAAACATAAGTATACCAGAGGCTTGAGATTCAAGACCACCCCCTTTAACTAGTATAAATAAGAGAGCGTGCATCTTTTGTCTTATCCACAAACTCGCATCCTTCACAAGACATCTTTTAAAGAAGCCATTTATTGAAGCCTTCTTCGGACTACTTCCTTGTAAGTATGCCTGTTATTTTTGATTACATGTTATTAAATGTAATTAAATGTTATTTAATACCAGAGTACTGCTGAATTCCCATTGCAGCATGGCTTGGACGGTCTTTAATAAATAAAACTCGTTAGCACAACTACATAACCAAGGGCGTAACTTCCAAAGTTTGATACTGAAAATAGTGTTAAGATTGCAGTTACTGTTTGAAATCACGTGGTTTCTGAGTGAGTATTTCCTCAACATCGGGGGGGGGGGGCACGACCCCCCAAAAGAGTGCGTGGTTACGCCCATATACATAACTCAACTCTGAACACAGTGAACAGGGGCGGATTTACCATAAGGCAAAGGACGGCAATTGACATTGGCTTCGAGCTACCAAGGGTCTTAAAAAGGCTTCACAAACCTATGGTTAAGAAAGTTTTGTTTTTACTTTTCGCTAAATAATTATGCTTTTTATAAAAGTCCATATGCTAAAATGGCACCAGAATGCTTAATTTATAAGTGTATCAGTTATTATCAGAAGTGTATTAGTTAGTATATGATTAGTATATGCCTTAAGTCATCATTACTTCATATTTAAGTATTAATTGAGATATTAGTGCATGATTATTCATGTACTGTTATTGTAAAATGTTACCAACGTTATGTTAAATGTTAGTGATGGTGTATTTATGCTGTTGTTCATAGTGTAACAGAGTGAGGATTCGTACTCCAAGAGTTTATTCACGAAACAACTTCAGAACACATTACAGCTGAAAACCAGCAGAGCAAATACGAGGAGGGTGAAAAAATCCAAACACAATCGAAAGAGTAGTCTTAAGGGTAAACATAGTTCAAACACCACGTATCAAAGAAACCTGGTATGACGTAACATGAGGTAAGGCATTATCATACACAATAAAGCTTTCCAGAATAACATGGCTCAGAATTTACAAACGTGAAGCAAACCATAAGGCTTCACACTGACAGTGTAGTTCATCTGCTTTTTATATGGTGCAAAGCAGGAACTGGGTGAAGTAACTGAAGAAATGATTAGAAATTCGAGGATGGCACCCTCTGGTGGCTCGGAAGGGAAATGTCCCGGCTGGGTGATGCACATGGTTTATTTGTTGTTATTTAATGTCAGTTAAGGGAACCTTTTTTTTTTTTTTTTTTTTAAGCATTATTCTATATAAATAATGAATGACTGGTTTTAATCAAAGAGTATGCGCTGGCCATTAGCAAGCACAAGGCCATACAATTGGTTGATAATATTTTGAGATGAATCAGCAAATAATATTGGCAGTAGCTCATTCTTCTGACATTTTAGTATCTTAAGAAAGATATTTTTTATCAAAATATATATTTTCCATTTTAACGCATTAAAACCTAAATGTCTGCTTGCCTCTTTAAGGTTAAGATCAATATCATGTCATACCTGGCAGATGTTGTTGTAGTTGGCGGGAACGGAGGAGGTGCTTTTGATATGAATGGCACTGAAAATGGAGCCACGTTGAAAAAGATGTGGGTGTGGGTCGGTGCCTGGCAGGTGAAAGCCATGACGGTTTGGCTTACTGATGGCCAGTCCAAACAGTTTGGTGTACCTGATGGGAATTACAAAGAGTTCATATTTGAAGATGGAGAACATTTCACCTCCCTTTCACTTTGGCCAAGTGGAGATGGAACACGTCTGGGTGCCATCAAATTCAAGACAAGTCACTCCCGGGAGTTCTTTGCATGCCTGAGTACATCATCATATTTAAAACCAGAAATTCCAGTTGATGTTGCTTCTGGGATCTGCATGGGAATCAAAGGACGTTCAGGTTTAGATATTGATTGCTTAGGCTTCATGTTCATTAACACCATCAAGTCTGCTAAACTTACAAATGTTGAGTATCCCACACTTCATGACGTAAAACCCAAAGTGGCTGTCACAGAAATCAAATCCATGACCTACCACAATAACTCTAATGAAACTCAAGAATTTAGAATTGAAACATCCAAAAAAGTCACTCAAAAATCCTCCTGGTCTGTTACCGGCAAACTGGAATTCACTGTGAAACTGGAAGTGAAGGCAGGAATTCCACTAATTGCGGATGGCCAAACAACATACAAATTAAAAATAGGAGTTGAGAGTACATATGCATCGGAGACCTCTGAAGAGAAAATGGAGCTTTTCTCGTTTCCTGTTAAAGTCCCTCCAGGTAAAACCGTGGATGTACACATCACAGTTGGCCAGGCTACAGTTGATCTCCCCTTCAATGGTATAGTCAAGATTACCTGCTATAATCACAGTGTGCTGCAGTTTAAAACCAGTGGAACCTACAAAGGTGTCACTTACACTGATGGAGAAGTAGTTGTGAATGAATCAGCCAAAAATCTTTGTCGATTTGAAATGTTTTAAAAATTTCAATATAATAAAAATTATATATTAGATAATTTGAATCGATGATGTTTGGGATGATGTATGCTTGATTTAAATGATTTGTTTCAATTATAAGCTTTTCATAATCATAAAGTTTATCTTGTTTGATTGTTTCTTCAAAATATATAAACCAATATCTGAATTTGTGCCAACAGTGCCTTGATTTATCCTGCTAGACTTTCATTGGTGCAGACCTACATTTTTTGATGAATAAAGCCTTCTTCGAAACTCATTCTGAATAGTGAATATAACAAATCTCATTTGATGTGTTTTTTAGATTTAGTTTGACTGTAGCTTGCTGTAACAATTTTAATTGATTACCTTTTTACCTATTAAGGACATTATATTGAAGATTTCCATCAATAAAATCGTTCTCAAAAATCTGTCTATTGTTGTTTCGATTAATTTTTTCCTACAACGGCATTTATACAAAAGCATGTCCTTTGTGTTTTTTTTTCATTTGGTTGTACAGTACAGGAATGTCTCTTGTGCACGTCCTCAAAAATGAGTGTGTGCTGCAATACCAACATAACCAGTGGAGGCAGTATGGTACCAAGTGTCACTGTGTCCACAACACAGTAAACAAACTAACACTGTGTCTCAAACCGCATACTTATGTAATATTCTAGTTTATTTCTGAGCACTAACACTAAGTGGTTTTCCTGTTACAGTGAGTGTAGTGAATTTTAAGAACCTCTCATTTAGCCTTCAAACCTATCAAAGAAAGTGTATGTAAACTTTTGAACTGGTTTATTTGTGTAAATTCAGTTATTATTGTGCCTTGTGGACTATATCTAAACATCTGTTATGTGAAATCGCTTCTTCAGGGCAGTACTAGTTTAAGGATTTTTATCTGAGTGCTAATCATGGCGAGAGATTGCCCAAGCATTGTTCTTCATGTTGTGATTCTTCTTCGTTGTCATCCTTCACACCAAAAGACCTGCTTCACTGCTCTGTACTGACTCTAGTAGGCCAGGAGGGGTAGTGCACATAGTCTTAATCCGCATGCATTGACCGCCTGTGTATGCACATGTCAAATGGAGTATAGTTTGAAAGGCTAAGCGTATTCATAAAAAATTCTTTACTACTCTGTATTTTTGCTTTACTGCATTGTCAATTGGGTCTCCAATTGACATGGACGTTATGAACAGTCACCCATTACAACATGAAGCAATAAGGTTTATGGATTTCTTGTGCCATCAGAACCACACAACTGCTATAACAGTAACATACCCATGAACTATTCTCTCTGAAAAAGTATTAATCTTTCATTTTTCATTTATCAAAGCTTTTACCATAAAAACATGTTAATTTCTTAAAAAATACATGTTTCATACAAATGTTTTTTGACAGAAGTTAACAGCTGCCCTTAGAGACTTATGTTAACGAGAGTGGCATAAACAGGTTTTTTGTTTTTACCTCTGTACAGGGAAACTTTTTGAAATTCTGGTGTGTGGTAATCACATATACGTTGCAGATGTAGTGGATAGAAATTAAGTTAAAAAGTGCTGATCTATTCTTTTAATTATTATTTTATTCTTTTTAAAATATATATATTTATATTTTTAATGAATCAATTTATTATTAAAATAGACTATTAAATAAATAAATACAACACCAATGACATTTAGTAACACCACTTACAGCAAAATATTTTGTCAGTGATGTTACAGCAGTGTACCAGAACTAATAGTAACATCACTCACTATAATACACAAATCTGACATAATTTGGGCAGTAGCCATCTACTTTATGGGTCACAGTCTATTTGAAAACTGATAAATATTTTATAATTGACATTATATAAGTATAAGAATGAGGTTCTATTTTAAACTAATAACACAGATGAAACCCAGAAAAAAGAGTCTCTTAAACTTAAAGATGTTTTATAGAATAGATTTTAAACTTACCAAAAGTGATGTTGATATTGGCTGATTTGTGTACCAGAATTGGTTAAACAAGGACTTGGGCCTGTTCTAATTGGTTTCTGACAAAAAATTGAGGGTCACACTTTTTTCTCCATAATATTTTCATTAAATATTCAAATCTGATTTTAAATGAAAAAAAAGTCACATTGAACATTTTTTGTTTTTATGCTTCGTGAATTTCTTGGATCCGATCCAGAATGTATTCTCATCTTGTACCCAGTGAAAGCTTTGTTTTAATACAAATAAACAATGAAAAAAGCATATACTTTTAATAGCACCTTTTCTGTTGTTTGCTGAGTGTTACAGTTGTTTTAAATTTATTACAAAGCTGAAGGACAGCATTTTAACTGTATCTAATCTAAAACATGTGATTATTTTCAGCATGTTTGAAGAAAGATCCATTATCCATGAACTGCTTGGATGAAGGTATTATATCTGAGTTAAAACAGAACAACAAAAACAACGACAACATTACATTCAGTTCCATTTCAATTTTTAGACATTGATTTTTAAGGTTATATATGTTACAAATGTTTCTTCATTAAAATAATTAAAATAACTATGATATGGAAATTATATGATTTGGAAAAACTCAACTAAAACCATTTTTGTCTTCTGTCTGCAGCCTGTATAATAAAGAAGTGCCTCAAACTGGGATATGATCTCCTTTTTGAAAACTCCAGTAAGTTTTTAGCTTTTAGAATCTTTATTATTATTATTTATCATAAGTCACACACATTATGTCCATTTAACACAACATTAATTTGTTAATTTCACATCAACATTTCTAAATTAGTCTCTTTAGCCTTGCGGCTAACAGTAAAAACGGACAATTCTTAAATGCTAGATGAGTCTTTGTAACTTTCTAACAGAATAATTTTTAATGTTTTAACCTATTAATTATAACAGTTGGTTGTTAGTTAGTTAGTGTTTGTATTTTAGCTTGGTTGCCTGTTTGTTTGTAAGTTAAACAGTAGTTGTAATCTAATACTGGCTAGCATTACCATCTAACTAACTAATCTATTGTTGATGTAAACATACAAACCCATAAACTAGTATTGCAGATAACAGGCTTGCCTATAAACTAGCAATAATACAAACAAACTAACTCACAAACAAGCTTAGCAGGAAACTGGCTAGCCAGGCAACTAATGTAGTGAATAGGCTAACTGTGGACCTAGTTCTGTCCCAGATGGAAAAAAAAAACCCAATAGAAACCATCAAAGAAATTCAAATGACTACCACTACAAATACTATTACAAATCATCAGCTAATCATTTAAATCATTACCATTACTGGTGCTTAATTGTATCCACTAGACATAACATGCCACCAGTAGAAGGCAACAAATTACAAGTAGAGGCCCAAAGGGACCATTACACTTAACATTAAAACCAATATTATTCCCATTATAACCATTAAAATCATTAAAATTTCTATGATGGTTTCTATCGCTTTTTTCATGAGGGGTAGTAAACATGCTAGTATCACTTTCACGTATTATGAAAGCAGCTGAAAGTACCATGTTGTGAGGGTAAAATTCCAGGTCTGATATATATACAGCTTGTGTAACAGTGTCAATTTGCTGTCCCCTCAAAATAACTCAACACACCGCCATTAATGTCTAAACCGCTGGCAACAAAAGTGAGTACACCCCTAAGTGAAATATTTACAAAAATGTGAGAGGTGTACTCACTTTTGTGAGATACTGTATATTGTATTTAAGCCTGTTTGCTAAAATGCTACTTCCTGTTTAATGCCAGATTGATGTCATGCGGGAATTTCCAAGTACTCCGAACTGACAGCATTTTGTTTGATTGTAAGATAAAATAATAATAAAAAAAACCTTGGCCATCATCGTTATCTGGCATCACCTAGCAATAACTTCCAACTAACTAATCTTTATAGAAGTGAAGTAGGTAGTGCATAGTAAACTTAAATGTACAATTAAATGTAAATGTAAATAGACAACAATTTTAGTGTTTCTTTACCTAGCTTGTTATTTGGCAGCCATATTTGATATATGGTGATAATGGTGAAAATGATATATTCAGTTACACCCAAAGTTACTACAGTGCTAGCTTTGTGTATTCCTGCTTCCTGCTTCTGGTAATGCTAGTTCATGGACTAGCCTGTTTACTACTACACTCAATTGTAAAGTAGTCTGTTTCTGGTAATGCTAATTCATGGGCTAGCCAGTTTCCTCATATAAATCAGAGCTTGTGTTTTCACATCATTACCAATTAATGGACTAGTCCATTTTCTCCAATGCTAATTTATGGTTTAGCTTGTTTATTCTAGCATAACTCCTTATTAGATTCTGTTTTTAGAGAAAATAAGCTACTTGTCTGTAATGCCCTGCAGCTGAATTATCGTTACGAATAAATTTTTTAAACAACCAAATGTTCCTCAAGAGCTAAAAAATTCTAGTTAGCCAGTGATTTGAATCGGCATGATGCTGCAGATATGTATTCATTTATTGCACTTCTGTTTTCCATTTTAGGTTACAGTCGTAACAAGAATCATGCCGTTTCTCGTAAGTTTAAGAATCATATATATTTTATTATACATTCATGAATAGAGTCAGAATAATCTCTCTCTCTCTCTCTCTCTCTCCCTCCCTCTGTCAGGTACAGCCCACTGTGCAATTGACAAGTGTGTTAAAGGTGTAATGGAAAGAAAGGACAATGTGGAAGGGTTGTTTTCTGGTAAAAAATAAAATAAAATAAAAAAATTCAAAGAATATGATTCAATTTTCATTGTACACCTTCAAGTGGTTTGAATTACTGCTGTACTGTTAAAGACAATGGATAGAGTCAGATATTTATTGATACACTTTACAATATTGCACAAGTTGGTCCCAATTTTAATAATGTGTGTGTGTTGTATTTGTTCTGTAGGATGGACGGAGCCTATTCTGGCTTGCCTGCAGTCAGTAAGCAGTTGTGTAAAAAATAACCCCAGAGATGAACTGTAACATGGAAGATGACTGTTAATGTTGATGGTGATGGTGGTGATGAGCTTACTTTGCATACGTGTGTCCTTTAGATTTTTGGTTGCCATACATATCATTTCTAATTTTATCCTCTGCTGAATTCCAGTGCTGCTAACAGACTGCATAGCCTGAAGACCAGCTAAGCTATTAATTAATCACTTCTGTTTATCATAATTTGGCCTTGGTTGCATTAGCCTATAGTTTATTTTTGATTCCAAATGTGATCAACGTTTGTGTAAGTACTAGATGTGTTGGGGAATTTAACATGTAACATTTTAATTATATATATTCTGCTGAAATGAACGAAAAGACTCAAAAAAGGATTTGTTCATTTTACTGAATGAGATTCAAAGATCCAAATCAGTAAAATGATCTGAACTTCCCATCAGTAATAAAGATGATAGTGGACAGAATTCAGATGTGGATTCATGTTCAGTGCTACTTCAAATAAATATGTTTAAATATTACCACAATTTAGAATTTTTTTAAATTTTAATAACATGCTGTCCTACTGTAACATACAGCAACTTATTGTTTGCTGTTGGATATGGTTGTAGTGAAATAGACTTATTTATTAATATAGGCCTAATATTAAGATTAATTTCAGAATATTAATATTAGAAAATACAATACATTTTTTAGCATTATTATAGTAGTAGTAGTAGTGGTCTATTTTTGGAGGGTAAAATTAATAGCTGTGGATTCATGTTTATATTCTTTGTCACACTGTTCTTCTGTTTGCCTATTTTAAAAATATGACTTGATATCTGTTCAGTGCTACTTCAAATAAATATGCTTAAATAGCATTTATGTTTCTGTGTTGTGTTATATTTTTATGCAAGTAACTGGTGTTAAAAATTAGTCTAAACATCAATGAGCTGGTGTATTATGATGGGGCGTGCTGGGCCAGAAAGTCCAGGGCCACTTTTTGGTCTGAAAATATATGCTGAATATATGGTAATATATGCTGAAAATGTAACTATCAATGTTAAAACACTGAAATGTTTACCACAGACAAAAATAATTAAAAAACAACAACAGAAAACCTGTTTGCTCTGAACTCAAGTACAAGAAAAGTCTAAGGGCAGTGTCTATATTCTGTGAACAAGCATTTAAAATATCTTGCACAAATTCAAAACCATAATTGTTGCAGTCCAGTTGTTTGTAAAGAAACTTTTTCAAAGCTGTCTTTAATAGAGGGAATGCACTGACGTCACTTTCCTGCCGGAACACGCCCCCAATCAGAGAAGGAAGCACCCCCATTATTCGTCAATGGAAACTAGGCAGCATTTAAAAAGAAATATGTAGCACATTATTCATGCTTGTACACCATGAATACCACACGCCACAACAACTTACACTGCTCGACTTAGTAAAATAAAAAGGAGTGAAGGGTTTTTAGGCACTCTGTAAAATGATAGCTCAGAATTCTTGTTAAATCTGTTAGCACAGTCCATCTCACAACAGCTTTTTCCCATTTAAATGTGTGTTTTCTGTGTTTTCGTGGAATTCACGTTGCCACTCCGCCTTCTTGTCCCTCAGGGCGTGACCACGGCGAGTTCCGCCTATTGTGACGTCACGTGCACACCCTCTGTACTTTGAAAGGCGGCAGTATGTGTACGACTGTGAGCATAAGCAAGCATACGCGTAAATAAAAAAAAACAAAAAACAACAAAACATAAGTATACCAGAGGCTTGAGATTCAAGACCACCCAATTTAACTAGTATAAATAAGAGAGCGTGCATCTTTTGTCTTATCCACAAACTCGCATCCTTCACAAGACATATTTTAAAGAAGCCATTTATTGAAGCCTTCTTCTGACTACTTCCTTGTAAGTATGCCTGTTATTTTTGATTACATGTTATTAAATGTAATTAAATGTCTATGTAGATTATGGCAAATGATATTAATCTTACAGTTACTGTATATGTTGATGCTTTATTTTAAGGTTCCCTTAACTAATATTATTTAATACCAGATGTCGCGACGGACGGACACGCGGTGCGAGGATGAAGAGAATCGCTCCTTCTCCAACTGCCGTACCGGCACGAAGCAGGCAGCCCCGCAGTGGGCCTCGCGGCGTGCATAACTCAATTCTGAACACATTGAACAGGGGCGGATTTACGATTGGACAAAGGTACCCCCCCCCCCCCACCCCCCACCCCACTGGACTATTCTACACTTTTACTGTGCATCAGCGGAAATGAGTCAGTGTTACGGAACGGGACTGGAGGCGGATGCAGGTGCAGATCATAGTCTTTATTGTACACATAACTCAATAAACAAAGAACATGCGGTCTTCACAGAAAAACGAGAAACTGGAATCGGGGAATGAAACGAGAGCAGGACATGAAACAAGACTGCTTAGCATGCTACCGCATTCGCTACCATGTTCAAACATAAACACTTAACACACAAGACTTTGGGTTACCAACTATGCAAACTATTATACTGAGCAAAGTGCTCAGTAACCGACACCTGGGGCAAATTAAAAACACTTAAACTAAATAAAAAATGCTCAAGCAGGAAGCGAGCAAACCAAAACAAAGTCACGTGACCGATTAGAAGCCGTGCCACAGTGCCATCTGCTAGCCATAGCGTAACATTCAGGAAGACAGGCGGCAACTCGTGCAAAGATCAGGGATCACTAAATCCACCCCTGATTGTGACTTAACATGTATTGAGTGATGTTTTTAAAGTGTCTTGTATTGACTAATGTTTATTTTATTCATTTACATGTATTCATTTAGCAGACGCTTTTATCCAAAGTGACTTACAAATGAGGAAATCCAAGCAAAATTATTCATGACTAAAAATAAATCCATCTAACTCCCTTCAATGCAGTAATTTTACTGCAATGCTGATAACCTGCTGAATTCTGGTATTAAGGTCTTAGAGTTCTGAATTTTGCCAGTTAACACCCGCTTATCTGGATTACTATTTAAAGAAAAAAAAACAGCACTTGATCCCAAAGTTAGATAATTCAGTAACACTTTACAATAACAGTATGTAGCAATGTGGCTCGTTCGTTCGTTTTGTTCCAAATACACCACCCGGAGTAAACCGGGAAAATAAAAACTACGCCACATGTAGCAATGTGACTCATTTTGTTTACATACTATAATGATCCTACCACATACACCACCAGTAGCAATGTGGCTTGTTCGTTCGTTTTGTACCAACTACGCCACCCCGAGTAAACGGGGAAAATAAAAACAGCACCACGTGTAGCAATGTGGCTCGTTTTGACTCCCCCAGCCTCAGGAAGCACTCAGCTCCTACAAGAAGAAAACAAAAACACAAAGTCAATTACAATAAGCTGAAAGCAGACAAACAAAAGAAAACAAAGACAAACTTACTGTCATGAAAACACAGCTAAGCTCAAACTGATTACAGGTAGCAAGTTTAACAAGACTGACCAAAACCACTACTACCACCTAGCAGTATCAGCATAACTGATAAAGACTGTTACAACACAGTTGAATTAAACAAGACTGATCTTAATGACAGTAACCAACACAAAAAAAAGAACAGAACAAAATAAAACAAAATCAAATGCCGAAACAAACAAGCACAAAGAAAAAAAAGGCAGAACAAACTGAAGCAGTAGAACCAAACAATCAATCAGCAGAACCAAGCAGCAACGTGGCTCCATGAGTGAGGGGGAGGCGCTATACCAATATGACCACACCTCACTCAGCCCACCTTAACGCATGCAAAATCGAGGACCCATGATCCGATGACATGATACTCACGATAGTACATACGAAACTCATGATAGCATCTTTAATAGTTGTGACGACAACCGGAGCTACGTTAAATTACCATGCTACACAGTTCACGCCTGAATTAATAAACTCACACTGTAGTTAAGGTTAGCTCTTCGTTAGTTCGTGATTAGTATATGCCTTAAGTCATCATTACTTCATATTTAAGTATTAATTGAGATATTAGTGCATGATTATTCATGTACTGTTATTGTAAAATGTTACCAACGTTATGTTAAATGTTAGTGATGGTGTATTTATGCTGTTGTTCATAGTGTAACAGAGTGAGGATTCATACTCCAAGAGTTTATTCACGAAACAACTTCAGAACACATTACAGCTGAAAACCAGCAGAGCAAATACGAGGAGGGTGAAAAAATCCAAACACAATCGAAAGAGTAGTCTTAAGGGTAAACATAGTTCAAACACCACGTATCAAAGAAACTTGATAAGACGTAACATGAGGTAAGGCATTATCATATACAATAAAGCTTTCCAGAATAACATGGCTCAGAATTTACAAACGTGAAGCAAACCATAAGGCTTCACACTGACAGTGTAGTTCATGTGCTTTTTATATGGTGCAAAGCAGGTGGTTCGGAGGGGAAATGTTCCGGCTGGTTGATGCACATGTTTTGTTCATTGTTATTTAATGTCAGTTAAGGGAATCTTTTTTTTTTGAGCATTACTCTATATAAATAATGGTTTTAATCAAATAGTATGCTTTGCCCATACAAGCCATACAATTGGCTGATAATACTTTATGAGCTGAATCAGCAAATAATATTGGCAGTAGCTCATTTCAGTATCTTAACCAGTATCCATCCATCCATCCATCCATTACTGCTTATTCCTTCTTCAGGGTCGTGGGGATCAGTCTATCCCAGGGAGCATTGGGCACAAGGCGGGGTACACCCTGGACAGGCTGCCAGTCCATCACAGGGCACAATCACATACACACTCACACACCCATTCATACACTACGGACAATTTAGACATGCCAATCAACCTACCATGCATGTCTTTGGACTTTGGACTGGGGGAGGAAACCGGAGTACCCGGAGGAAACCGCCACAGCACGGGGAGAACTTGCAAACTCCGCACACACATGGCCCTGGCGGGAATCGAACCTTGGACGTGTGAGTTAAACGTGCTAACCACTAAGCCACAATGTGCCCATCTTAACCAATATATTTTTTAATCACAAAAAAAATAATTAAAAAAAAAAAAAATATATATATATATATATATATATATATATATATATATATATATATATATATATATATATATATATATATATATATATATATATATATAATATTAGTTAAGGGAACCTTAAAATAAATGTCTGCTTACCTCTTTAAGGTTAAGAGATATCATGTCACAATATCCTGTCATACCTGGCAGATGTTGTTGTAGTTGGTGGGAACGGAGGAGGTGCTTTTTATATGAATGGCACTGAAAATGGAGCCACGTTGAAAAAGATGTGGGTGTGGGTCGGTGCTTGGCAGGTGAAAGCCATGACGGTTTGGCTTACTGATGGCCAGTCCAAACAGTTTGGTGTACCTGATGGGAATTACAAAGAGTTCATATTTGAAGATGGAGAGCATTTCACCTCCCTTTCACTTTGGCCAAGTGGAGATGGAACACGTCTGGGTGCCATCAAATTCAAGACAAGTCACTCCCGGGAGTTCTTTGCACGCCTGAGTACATCATCATATTTAAAACCAAAAGTTCCAGTTGATGTTGCTTCTGGGATCTGCATGGGAATCAAAGGACGTTCAGGTTTAGATATTGATTGCTTAGGCTTCATGTTCATTATCACCATCAAGTCTGCTAAACTTACAAATGTTGAGTATCCCACACTTCATGACGTAAAACCCAAAGTGGCTGTCACAGAAATCAAATCCATGACCTACCACAATAACTCGAATGAAACTCAAGAATTTAGACTTGAAACATCCAAAAAAGTCACTCAAAAATCCTCCTGGTCTGTTACCGGCAAACTGGAATTCACTGTGAAACTGGAAGTGAAGGCAGGAATTCCACTAATTGCGGATGGCCAAACAACATACAAATTAAAAATAGGAGTTGAGAGTACATATGCATCGGAGACCTCTGAAGAGAAAATGGAGCTTTTCTCGTTTCCTGTTAAAGTCCCTCCAGGTAAAACCGTGAATGTACACATCACAGTTGGCCAGGCTACAGTTGATCTCCCCTTCAATGGTATAGTCAAGATTACCTGCTATAATCACAGTGTGCTGCAGTTTAAAACCAGTGGAACCTACAAAGGTGTCACTTACACTGATGGAGAAGTAGTTGTGAATGAATCAGCTAAAAATCTTATTTTTCAGTACCCTGCAATGGACTGGCACTCTCTCCAGGGTGTAACCTGCCGTGTGCCTGATGCTTCCTGGATAGGCTCCAGGTTCCTCCACGACCCTGAAAAGAAGTAAGCGGTGAAGATGGATGGTTGGAAAAAATTTCAATATACTAAATCTTATGATCATTTGAATCGATGATGTTTGGGATGATGTATGCTTGATTTAAATGATTTGTTTCAATTATAAGCTTTTCATAATCATAAAGTTTATCTTGTTTGATTGTTATCGTGTTATTGTTTGATTGTTATACAGTACAGGAGTGTCAAAATATATAAACCAATTACTTTGATTGGTTTATAAAATCGTTCTCAAAAATCTCACTCTATTGTTGTTTCGACTCATTTTTTCCTACAATGGCATGTATACAAAAGCATGTCCTTTGTGTTTTTTTTTCATTTGGTTGTACAGTACAGGAGTGTCGCTTGTGCACGTCCTCAATAATGAGTGTGTGCTGCAATACCAACGTAACCAGTGGAGGTAGTATGGTACAGGTGACACTGTGTCCACAACACAGTAAACAAACTAACACCGTCTCAAACCACATACTTATGTAATATTCTAGTTTATTTCTGAGCACTAACACTAAGTGATTTTCCTGTTACAGTGAGCGTAGTGAATTTTAAGAACCTCTCATTTAGCCTTCAAACCTACCGAAAGGCCTGTCTACCAAAATACCAGTCTTGCCAATAAAATGTTTCAGTATACTGTACTAAACATATTCGTTCACTACTTGAGTAAATTTAAAAAGAGTAATGTTGTTATTATTTTGACTGAAGTACATTTTTTGCTGGATACCTTCACTTAAGCATAATTTCTCAGTACTGTTCCTTCAAAGCTGGAAGCAAACAATTGTCAACAATGTCTAAGATTTTCTGTTACTGGAACTAAAACCTGGGCCAAACCTGTTCCAGCATGACAATGTCCCTGTTCACAAAGCAAGGTCCATGAAGACATGGTTCGCCAAGTTTGGAGTGGAATAATTTGAGTGTAAGCGAGCTAACAATTTAAACCAATAATCCTGATCAAAAGTTTACACCCCCTGATATATCGTGTTGACTTCTCGAGAATCGGTGAATGTTTGCACCTTTTGTAACAGTTGTATAAGAGTCCCTCAGATGTCCTCAATGTGAAAAGATGGATCTGAACATCACATAGACACTGCTGAAAGGGTTCAAATATGCAGAAGATGCTGGAAAAGCAAAGGATGTGCAAGACCTAGAGGACTTTTCTGAATAACCTTGGGCAGTTTAACTGCTCAGGACAAACAACGAACTTAAGAACAACTACCAGAAAATATAAAACCAGTCGTTGATCATCCAGGTAACAACACAAAGTATTAAGAATCAAAGAAAGTGTATGTAAACTTTTGAACTGAATTCAGTTATTATTGTGCCTTGTGGACTATATCTAAACATCTGTTATGTGAAATCGCTTCTTCAGGGCAGTACTAGTTTAAGGATTTGTATCTGAGTGCTAATCATGGCGAGAGATTGCCCAAGCATTGTTCTTCATGTTGTGAATCTTCTTCTGTCCTTCACACCAAAAGACCTGCTTCACTGCTCTGTACTGACTCTAGTAGGCCAGGAGGGGTAGTGCACATTGTCGTAATCCGCATGCATTGACCGCCTGTGTATGCGTACAAGTCAAATGGAGTATAGTTTGAAAGGCTAAGCGTATTCATAAAAAATTCTTTACTACTCTCTATTTTTGCTTTACTGCACTGTCAATTGGGTCTCCAATTGACGTGGACGTTATGAACAGTCACCCATTACAACATGAAGCAATAAGGTTTATGGATTTCTTGTGCCATCAGAACCACACAACTGCTATAACAGTAACATACCCATAAACTATTCTCTCTGAAAAAGTATTAATCTTTCATTTTTCATTTATCAAAGCTTTTACCATAAAAACATGTTAATTTCTTCAAAAATACATGTGCAAATGTTTTTTGACAGAAGTTAACAGCTGCCCTTAGAGACTTATGTTAACGAGAGTGGCATAAACAGGTTTTTTGTTTTTACCTCTGTACAGGGAAACTTTTTGTGTGTGGTAAAATTCCAGAAAATTCTGGTGTGTGGTAATTACATATACGTTGCAGATGTAGTGGATAGAAATTAAGTTAAAAAGTGCTGATCTATTCTTTTAATTATTATTTTATTCTTTTTTAAAAACATATATTTTTAATGACTCAATTTATTATTAAATGAAACCATTAAATAAATAAATACAACTGACTATCAGTAACACCAATGACTTTTAGTAACACCACTTACAGCAAAATATTTTGTCAGTGATGATACAGCAGTGTACCAGAACTAATAGTAACATCACTCACTATAATACACAAATCTGACATAATTTGGGCAGTAGCCATCTTACTTTATGGGTCACAGTCTATTTGAAAACTGATAAATATTTTATAATTGACATTATATAAGAATAAGAATGAGGTTCTATTTTAAACTAATAACACAGATGAAACCCAGAAAAAAGAGTCTCTTAAACTTGTGTTTATAGAATAAACACTTAAAATGTTTTATAGAATAGATTTTAAACTTACCAAAAGTGATGTTGATATTGGCTGATTTGTGTACCAGAATTGGTTAAACAAGGACTTGGGCCTGTTCTAATTGGTTTCTGACATAAAATTGAGGGTCACACTTTTTTCTCCATAATATTTTCTTTAAATATTCAAATCTGATTTTAAATGAAAAAAAAAGTCACATTGAACATTTTTTGTTTTTATGCTTCGTGAATTTCTTGGATCCCATCCAGAATGTATTGGTTCAGAGTTTTTGGTACTAGTTTAAAATTTAACTCAGGTAAAATTATAAACTGCCTTAAATGATACTTAAAATAAAAATCCGTCCTAAATAACCTACATAGTCAATATTTTATATTTATGTACAGTGGCAAAAAAAAAGTATGTGTATGCTTTGGAATTTAATGGTTTTCTGAATAAATTTGTCATAAAATGTGATCTGATCTTCATCTAAGTCAGGGGAATTGACAAATATAATGTGTCTAAAATAATTGCACAAAAAAAATTCTGATCTTTCATGTCTTTATTGAACACACTAATTAAACATTCAAAATGGCAGTGGAAAAAGTAAGTGAACCCTTAGAATTAATAACTGGTTGACCCCCCCTGGCAGCAATAACCTCAATAAGGGGCTTCCTGTTGCTGTGGATCAGACTTGCACATCATTCAGGAGGAATTTTAGCCCATTCTTCCTGACACCTCCAAAAGGTGGATTTTGATTTTCTGAAGCCATTCTGTTGTGGAATTTCTCCGGTGTTTTGAGTCATTGTCCTGTTGCATCACTCAACTTCTACACAGTCTCAGCAGACATACAGACATTCTCACATTATCCTGAAGAATTGTCTAATATACTTGGGAATTCATCTTCCCCTCAATGGTTGCAAGCTGGCCAGACCCTGATGCAGCAAAGCAGGCCCAAATTGAGGTGTTTCCTCCACCATACTTTACGGTTGGGATGATGTTTTCATGATGATATGCTGTGCCCTTTCTATGCCAGATGTGGTGCTGTGTAGTTTTTCCAAATAGTCCAATCTTAGTTTCATCAGTCCACAAAACATTTTGCCAATACCTCTGTGGATTGTCAATGTGCTCTTTTGCAAACTTCCGGTGTGCAGCAATGTTCTTTTCAGTATGCAGTGGCTTCCTTCATGGTGTCCTGCAGTAGGTACCCTGCTTGTTCAATGTGTTACAAATTGTAGACTCATGAAAAGAGATTAGCCAGTTCCAAAGATGCCTTCAAATCTTTGGCTGTCATTCGGGGTTGTTTCTTTACCTCGTTGATGAGTCTTCGATGTGCTCTTGGGGTCATTTTGACTGGGCGCCTAATTCTTGGTAGAGTAGCAACAGTCCCAAAGTGTCTCCATTTGTAGAATGTTTGCCTGTAGACTGTAGACTGGTGAATTTCTAAAGTCTTTGAAATCACTTTGTGACCCTTGCCAGCTTTATTTAAATCAACTAATCTTGATCGTAGATCCTCTGAAAGCTCTTTTTGGCGAGGCATGACTCACATGAGTGAGTGCTTCTTGTGCAGAGCAAACTCCAAAAGTTTGAGCGGTTTTTATCAGTCAAAGTAGCTGTAGTTGACACCTCCAAACTCATTTTCTTAATGAGACTCCATGTGTGCAAAAAAAAAAAAAAAGAAGCTTTTTTGAGGTTATTAACTAAAGGGTTCACATACTTTTTCCACAAGCACTATGATGCTTTTTTGGTTGTTCTCAATAAAGACATGGATTTTTTTGTGTTATTCTTTTAGGCACATTATATTTGTCAATACTCCTGACTTAGATGAAGATCAGATCACATTTTTTATGACAAATTTATTCAGAAAACCATGAAATTCCAAATTCACTTTTTCTTCACTGGTTCACTTTTTCTTGCCACTGTAATTGCATTAGCGATAAAAATGTTCCTGTGACATCAATGCGTCAGACAACCGCTAACTCCTGACAGGAATAACAAAAATTTGCATCAAGCAACAAATCAGCACCAGAATCACTAAACACAAGAAATAAACATATTTAACGTGTTTCAGGGTGGAGTTTTCCTTTCAGTGCTGTAACAATTACTTTTCTACCTCTAGTTAATACTGTAGCGGTATCAGCCCAGGGGGGGAGGCATAGCACAAACACACGGGAGGCAGGTTGTGGTGAGAGAAGTGCAAAAACCAAGGATTTATTGTCCTTCAGTCTGAAGCGGTGTGTGTGTGGGTATGTGCGTGTGTGTGTGTGGCTGGATGAGGGAAACCCGGCGGGGGCGTGGCTGGCGTAGCGGCGTTCTCCGGGGCGTGTCGGGATTCCCGGAAGAAGCTGGGAAGAAGCTGGGAAGAAGCGGTTCCCTATGCCGGTTTCTTAGCGTCACCACTGTCCTCGTCTGTCGTCGTCCTCGTTCGGGGCAGAGCCCTCTGTGAGCGGAGAGGAAAGAGAGCGAGAGAGAAAATGCAAGAGATTAGGTAAGCCCGTGTTGCGTGGTTTCGTGGAAAATACCTCGTCTGTTAGATGCCCGGCCCCCCTCCCCGGGCCCCCCCCCCCCCCTCCCAGCGGGGGGGGGCGTTCTTGGGGGCCCCTCCCCCGTTCGCATCATCAGCTATAACGCCGGGCGAGGCGTGGGCTCCACCACCCCGCCGTGGCGCCGCCCTTCCGGTTAGTGTTGGGACTGGCACGAGGCAGTGCGGCAGTCGGGGAAGGAGCGAATCTCTGAGTCTGCGTGTCGGGTGTCAGTCCGCGCCGCAACCCCCCCTCAGCTCTGAGCCTACTGCCGCTGGGAGGCGGGCCCAGAGCGTGTCCCGCCGTGAGAGCCCATCTGCATTCCCGTGCAGGGCCCCCGCCCGGTGCTGGACCTGAAAGGAGAAATCCTGCAGGGCGAGAAACCACCGAGTGACCCATGCGTTCGTGTCCTTGGCCTTGGCCATCCATTGTAGGGGCGCGTGGTCTGTGACCAGGACAAAGTGCCGGCCCGCTAGGTAATACCTCAACTCTTCGATGGCCCACTTGATTGCTAAGGCTTCCCGCTCCACCGTGGCATACCTCTTTTCAGCGGGGGCCAGATTCCGCCTGATGTAGAGGACCGGGAGCTCTTCTCCATTGAAGGTTTGGTAGAGGACCGCGCCCAACCCTGTTTCAGATGTGTCGGTGTGTACCGTGAATGGGAGCGTAAAGTCCAGGTTCCGCAACAACGGGGAGCTGGTGAGGGCCCGTTTCAGGGCTTGGAAGGCCCTCTCCGCCTCAGTTGACCATTTCACCCGGTCCGGCTGGCCCTTTTTGGTGAGATCTGAGAGAGGTGAAGTTATCGCCGAGATGTTAGGCACAAATCTTCGATAGTACTCTGCCAACCCCAAGAAGGCACATACCTGTTTTTTCGATGAGGGGCGAGGGTGGTCTCTTACGGCTTAGATCTTCCTCATCTGTGGCTTCAGCAACCCCCACCCAATGCGGTACCCCTGGTACTGTGCCTCGGCTAATCCCAGGTGACATTTCTTGGGGTTGGCTGTCAGTCCGGCTTTCCGGAGCCCCCTCAGGACCTCCCCCAGATGGAACAGGTGGTCTGACCAGGTGGAGGAATGGACGACGACATCGTCCAAGTAGGCGGCTGCGAAGCTGCGGTGGGGTCGTAGGACGATGTCCATCAGCCGTTGGAAGGTGGCCAGTGCCCCGTGTAGGCCAAAGGGGAGGACCCGGTACTGCCAGTGGCTGGTGGAGGTACTAAAGGCCGTCTTGGGCCTAGCGTCGGGCGCTAGGGCAACTTGCCAATACCCCTTGGTGAGGTCCAGGGTGGATATAAAGCAGGCCCTCCCCAGTCGCTCCACCAGGTCGTCCACTCGGGGGAGGGGGTAACTATCGAAGTCCGATACCTGCTTCAGCCTCCGGAAGTTGTTACAAAGTCGCATGCTTCCGTCGGGTTTCGGTACGACAACGATGGGACTGGTCCAGGGGTTGGATGACTCCTCGACGATCCCATCCCTTAGCATTCGCTCCACCTCCTCCTCGATGGCCTTCCGCCGGGCCTCAGGGACACTGTCTTACTACCACGCTGGGGGGTGTTTTGATCGTGTGGTGAACCACCTGGGTCATCCTCGGGGAGAAGGAGAACACGTCTGCGAATTGGTCCACCATCTCGTTGAGTTCCTGTCTCTGCGCGGGGGTGAGGTCCTCCCAAAAGTCGACCAAAAACGCCCCTTGTCAGGATCTGTGTCCCCAGTGCGCCCCGCGCCCAAAACCACGCGGCTGGTTCCACCCACCTCTTCAACAGGTTTATATGGTATAACTTCCCGTCCGTACGCTTACCGGGTTGTTGCAGGTGGTAGTTGACGGCCCCCCGTCGCTCAAGGACCGTATCCGGGCCCTGACACCGGGCCAGGAACTTGCAGGCGCTGCTAGGCACTAGGAGAAGGACCTGGTCCCCCGGGTGGAACTCCCAGGGCTGCGCCAGGCGGTTATACAAGCGCTACTGTTCCTCCTGCGTGGTGCGCATATGTTCCTGCACTATTGGCGCCACCCGGTCAATTCTATCTTGCATCTCCTGCACGTACTCAATGATCGAGCGGTACGGGGACGGCTGTTCCTCCCAGGCTTCGCGGGCGACATCCAGCAGTCCTCGCGGCCACCGCCCAAACAGGAGCTCAAACGGGGTGAAGCCTGTGGACGCCTGGGGGCACTCCCGGACGGCGAAGAGTACATAGGGAAGGAGGAGGTCCCAGTTCCTCACCTTGTCGTCTACCACTCGCCGTAGCATCCATTTGAGCGTCTGATTGAAGCGCTCTATGAGTCCATCGGTCTGTGGGTGGTAGACAGACATCTTCAGATGCTTCACCTGCAACAACCGACATAGATCCGTCATTAATTTTGACACGAAGGGTGTACCTTGGTCGGTCAGGATGTCCTTGGGTATGCCCACCCGGCTGAAGAGGAGTACTAGCTCCCTGGTGATGTTGGGGGAAGTGGCCTTGCGTAGCGGCATAGCCTCCGGGTACCGGGTGGCGTAGTCCACAACCACGAGGATATACTCATGGCCCCGCGCCGACTTGGGAAGGGGGCCCACCAGGTCCATACCAATCCGCTCGAATGGGACGCCTATGATGGGTAGCGGGATGAGGGGCGCCGGCGGGGGCTTCCTGGGCGTGGTGCACTGGCACTGAGGGCATTGCTGGCAGAACCCCCGGACCTCGGCATCCATCCCGGGCCGGCGGGGGTCATCTGGCTTGGTGACCTCCGGCGGGTCCTCCATGGCCCAGGGGGGCGTTGACGGTCAGGCAGGGGCCCTGAGGTCTCGAGGGGTAGGGCAGAGGGCCGTTGGTCCCCCTGGCTAAACCCGGGCATGGTCATAGTGCGCTCTAGCGCCGACAGGAGCGCCTGGGGTGATTCTGGCGCCTGTGCCCCTACGGTCTGTCGTTCTAGGCGGGGTAATGCCCTCAGGAACCGGTCCATTGCCACCTTCTTTGCCACCTCCGTGGCCGTATACTGGTCCGGCCGGAGCCACCGCTTAGTGAGTCGGATCAGGGTGTTTAGTTGTCCGCGTGGAGACGGCCCCGGCTGGTAGGCCCAGCTATGGAACTCCACTGCCGCCGTGAGTAACCCGCCAATGGCCCAGGGCCAGTCATCTCGGTCCCACCCCTCCCGGCGGGCAATATTTTCAAAGGTTTCGAAGTAGGCTACGAGGTCTTCGTCGGGGAAGAGGGGTGGTAGTAGGCGGCGGAGCTCGCATCTTGGGTCCGGGAGGGGTGTGGCGGCTGCGGGGGTCAGGGACTTGAGGTCCACCAGCGTTTGGGTGGCAACCTGGAGGCTTTCGGCGAGTTGCTGAGTGACGGTCTGTTGCTGGATGCTGGCCTCCAGCAGGTGTTTTAAAGTCTGCTCCATGAGTTGTGGGTTTTTTGTTTTTTTGGGGGGCTATCTATCTATCTATCTATCTATCTATCTATAATCTAATTTATTTTGTATTTAGAAGACAGGGTGCACCACATTATTCTCTACAATATATCATTCTCAATTTAATTCAGAATTAAACTCTTGCTCCAGGTTTGCTCTGTTTTTACACTTCTAATGCTTTGTGATCATGAACTGTAGCACTGTAGCGAAATTAAAGCACATTTATAACATGTTTAGGTCAAAGCAAGTAATATCTCAGAGTATTCATGCATTTGTCACCTCTAGATTAGATTACTTTAATGCCTTAGTGTCTGGATGTTCCAGTAAGAATATAAATAAACTCAAGTTAGTCCAGAATGCAGCTGCTAGAGTCCTAACAAAACTAGAAGATACGACCATATCACACCAATATTATCAATACTGCATTGGCTCCCAGTAAAATCTCATATTAACTTTAAAATACTTTTATTAACCTATAAAGCACTAAAGTGTCTCGTGCCACAATATCTAAGTGACCTTTTGGTTTTATATGATACTCCACGCCTACTTAGATCAAAAGATGCAGGCTAATTGACAGTACCTCGAATAGTGAAGGCTACAGCAGGGGGAAGAGCCTTCGCTCCCTGACTAGATTCTATCTTACTACTTCACAGTCATAATAATCTTTTCTCCCTCTCTCCTTTTGCTGATCCCCACATGAATTTATGGAGATACAGGAGATCCAGATATTTTCTGCTTCTGGTTGGAGCTCAAGTCTTCTCTAATTCCAGACTGCTGGAACTATGGCTGCTCCTAAGACCTTACAGAATTCTTATAAATCCATATTGAACTTTTTCACACTATCTGTTGTTACCCAGATGAGGATGGGTTCCCTTCTGAGTTTGGTTCCTCTCAAGGTTTCTTCCTCTTAAAACATCTTAGGGAGTTTTTCCTTGCCACCGTTGCCACTCAGTGGCTTGCTCAGTTGGGATAAATTCACACCTTCATTATCTGTATACCATATTTCTGTAACGCTGCTTTGAGACAATGTCTATTGTAAAAAGCGCTGTAAAAATAAAATTGAATTGAATTGAATTGAATATTACGAGCCTATCCCTGATCCCGGAGAACACCCTGTCCTGTCCTGCTCATGTTCGTGTTTTCCTTCTCTAATACACTTGATTTAACTCAGGAGACGCTGATAATTAACTGAGTATTTGAATCAGATGTGTTAGGACAAGGAAAATAGTAAGATGTGCACGACAGGGAACCTGTAGCGTACAGTATAAGACCTAATCCAGTGAGTTGTTACATTATTCTCCACTAGGGGGCAGCAAAGCGCTCTCATGCAGCTCCCTTGAAGGAACAAATAGGAGTTTATTCATCAAGTTCTCATTTCGTAGTATTTAATTTCTTGTTTTGGTTGTATATATCTATTTATTTTATCCAATTTATGCGTTTAACATAATTTTATTACTTATATGTGATCGGAATGGAGGCTTAAAATGCTTTTCATGTTTTGTGAGTACAAATATACATTAAAGCTTATAATTGTGTAGAGCAGGTTGTCTTTGGAGAGGCCACAATAGGTCTTGTTGTATTTGTATCCGTTTTCGGGTGTTTTTTAAAAAATAATTTAAAAATGTGCTTCCATTTAATTTGTAAGATTGATAAAGAGTATATATAAAATGTATTATACATAGCTGAAACAGCTTTCCAGTTGAAATATATAAATATATGTAAAAGGTACGAAAGGTGTATGGTGTACACAGCAAGTATACACTACGCATGCGCGTTATTTTCACGAAAGCAGCAAGCCCATGTTCGGAATGTCATCATGTCCGTATTAGTGGTGTATTCAGTTGATATGCGCTTTAGTTAGGGGGAGGGGGTAATGGGGGGGTGCCTATTTATTTAGGGCCAAGCGGTTTGGACTGTGGCCAAACTTCACCCAAACTGAACAACTTTCCCAAGTGAAGCATGCTTTATATTTCACAGACATCACAGCATGTATTTCTGCACATTATTAATCTTGAAGGTGTAATTGCCTACTAGCCCATTTCAACACATTATCCATAGCCTTCAATTTAGACCAGCACCCGCTTCAGACCCAAATTTGCTGCCCAAAATATGATCATGCTTTAGGCAATGATGCCACATGTTAAAAGAGATTTTTTAAAGAACAGGAGCTGCTTCGTTGACATTGTCATCCATCACAGAATCAAAACGTGGTGTTTTGTTATGAAGAAAGAAGCTTTAGAGAGAGAGAAAAAATACATGTCTTCTGTAATTAGGATTGGAGAGATATATAAATGTATAAATGTCATTTTCCCAATATAGCAACATTAAAAAATAAAATAAAAATCTGCATATGATAAAAAAATCGAAGTAGCTGCGACTATGAACAGGATTCACATGAAAATACAGTAAATGTGACAAAGCATAAAATAAAATAAAGATATCAAGTAGCTCTTCTTTCTTTACGATGCGGCGCGCGCGCGCGTGTGTGCATGTGTTTGTGTGTGTGTGTGATAAAAAAAACACCATTTAAAACGTCGTGTTAGTAGCTTGATTATAGACTATAGACTCGAATAATAATAATAATAATAATAATAATAATAATAATAATAATAATAATAATAATAATGCGATGGTGATATTCAAACGTTTAGCTATTCTAGAAACAACAACAACAACAACAACAACAACAACAATAATAATAATAATAATAATAATAATTGCCTACTAATTTATCTGATGCGATTTTTTCCTTCTCTCAGATATATGAAGTATCGTATCGTTTAGGATCTAATCGATGTGAAAAGACTGTTCTAAAAGCCCTCGGGATCGTTTTCAGCCTCTGATAAATATTTCATATTTAAATCCGCGTTGCTTTTTCTGGTGATTGCTTCCATCGGCTCTTTCACACAGATAAATATATATAGAGATTTTTAATATTAATTGTAATTTATAACATATAATATTTTTTTTTTCCAAAAAAAATTAATAAATGTCGAGGTCGATTTTGGCCAACCCAAATGGGGAAAAAAACGAGTAGACGTTGTAGATCTGAATAAATTGCAAATAGGATCCAAATAATGTAGGGTTATTGTTTAAAATGATCATGGATATTGCAATTCACATACAAACAAAACCAAACAAAAAATCGTATAAGAAGAATTCTCTTCGTATTATTATTATTATTATTATTATTATTATTATTATTATTATTATTATTATTATTATTATTATTATGCAGTTCAAATGAAAAATTATGACATATTTTACCTTATCAAGCTAATCATTTATCAGTTTTATAAAGCATGTGTTTAACTGAAAGTGTGTGTTTAAATGAAATAAGTGCACTTGGACGAATTAGATTTATTAGACATACGACACACGCACACGCACGCACACACACACACACACACACACACACACACACACACACACACACACACACACACACACACACACACACACACACACATTAGTACCTATAACCCCTGTTTAACCTCCTTCACCATCCCATGTTTGCTGTAATAGATTATAATGTACAGTACAAGCTTTGGGAATTTGAGAAATGTGTACAGGCTATTGGAAATATTCTCAGTGCTGAACTGATACGACTAACAGTGATCTTTAATAACAGTCGTCATAATAATAATAATAATAATAATAATAATAATAATAATAATAATAATAATAATAATAGCCCAAATGAAACTACAGTACTAAAGTGTTCCTACGCTACTCCTGACACAGCTTTCAACTGCGACGCCAATCAGATTACTCCCACACCTCCAATATGCAAAAGAGTTCTCCTTTTAAGGCTCTAAAACACGCCCCCTTTCCGGATAGGGTCCCGCCCAGCTCCGGTGAGAAGGTGCGCTCGTGTCCGCGGGGACTCAGGAGCCGTAAAGAGACGGATGGAGGGGAGGAGAGGAAGGAGGAAGGAGGGAGGAGAGGGAGGAGAAGGAGTGAGATTTCTTACCCAATCCGCCTTTTCCCCGGGGAGCGCGCGCGAAGCCTTCCCTGCTCCATCCCTCCCTCTTGTTCGCTCGCTAATCATTGCATTTGTTACTCTCTCTCTCTCTCTCTCTCTCTCTCTCTCTCTCTCTCTCTCTCTCTCTCTCTCTCTCTCTCGGTTTTTTTTGAAGCATGAGCGTCCGTTTTTCATCCCGCTTTTTCATCCGCGCGCGCGTTCGCTCGCTTCTTTTCTGCTTCTTCTGAGCAACTTATCGAGCAGACAGACGCTTCGCCTTGATCCGGTGCTTTTCTCCTTTGAGATGCTTGGCGAGCTCTCTCCTCCCCCTTTTAACTAGACACACACGCACGCACACGCACTCATACTCTTACACACACAACCGCGCAAACACGCACACACCGGTTTCATCTTGAACTTGCGAGGTTTATTATTGGGAATCTAAAATAAGAGAGGAGCAACCCGGTGGGATACGGAGCGCTCGCGCGCCTTCATCAAGGACCCCTTTGGAGAGGATAAGGACCCTTGTTGACACTTTTTTTGGTCGCTTATCTCTTTTTGCCTCCTCCCTTTCAGTTGGTTGTTTTTTTTTTATTACTAACTAATCCGGAGGATTTCTTTTCTTTTTTCTTATTCTTCTTCATCTTCTTTTTTTAATTATTCCGCTCGATTAGCCGGTTTCGAGGGCCGTTTTCATGTTTTCCATCCAGGACGGTCTCCCGCGGGGAGCGCTCACCATGAAGGAAGAACCGCTCGCCAGCGGCATGACTCCGGTGCGCTCCTGGATGCAGAGCGCCGGGATACTGGACGCAAACACGGCTGCACAAAGGTGAAACATCACGTATATGGTTTGTGTGTGTGTGTGTGTGTTGGTTTGGTTTTTAGGGGTAGGTGGATTTGGGTGATCATACACCATGCATCACATCCGTTTAAAGCAAGCTTCTGGAGAGCTGCAGGAGTTGTGATGCTGTAGTAGTGCACGAGCGCGTGCATCCACAGACAGTGCGTAAAAAAAAAGACATCCAAAACTTTCTCCACGAGGATACAGATAGAGTCCGTGCACACATGCAAAAGCTTCCTTCAACTTATTGAGTCATAAAAATTGTTGCATGCTGCGAAAAAAAGGAAGAAGCTTGTTGCAAATGTTCTCAAAAACAGACAGTTCCTGAGTGATCACTCATTTCTGTAAGAGCAGCATTGCACGCACTAATACGAGCTTGTCATTATCGCACGTTTATGCATTCTAAAAAAACATTCAAGCCTGTTTTGAAAATGTTTGAACGCTAAAATGTGGAGTAACGTGCGCGAGCAGAACGATTTAACACGGATGGAGTTTTAAAAAGACGCGCGTGCTGGAGCAGAAGCGCGTGAGAGTTCAGCTTGTGTTGCAGGAGGGGAAATAACAACAACAACAACAACAACAACGGAAATAAAAATAATAAAACCCGGATTTTACGGCATCAATAGGCCTACAGCGTTAATGCGTTTAAAACTCACAGCACATGAGTATGTATATATATATATATATATATATATATATATATATATATATATATATATATATATATACTGAAAATATTGAAAATACTGCACTGAGCTGTAATTGAAAAAAAGCTTGTCAAAGAAAACAGGGGATTAAATATAAGAAATGGTTGAATTAAGGATCTAGTGCAATATATATATATATATATATATATATATATATATATATATATATATATATATATATATATATATATATATAAGATATATATAAATTAAATGCGGATTATTTTGAATGCAGGGATGTTTATCCTTCTTGCTTTTGTGCATGGCAAAACAAAACGCGAAGTTACTTTATTTATTATTATTATGATTCATTTACAGCCTTGCGCATGTAGACTCGTGCACACAGGTTGTCCTTCAAATATTCACGCACTTAACTGCAGTGTCAGGAAATTGTTCCAAATGTATCAAAATGACGGGGACGCACGGATTATAGACTATCAGACGTTATATCAGACAAATCATTGTGTACAATCCGACAGCAGCATTTCGGATTAATCGCGTCACGCGCGTAGCAGATTCATTATTTCAGTTTTCTTGCAAATTGTTGAGAGAAAGTTCATAAACCTTGCACATTGTTATGTGCAGTTATGGAAAGATTCCTAAATGAAATTGCATCTGATTGCACACAGGCTCTCTGAGCGCATCAGGTGGAACGACACACACGTTCACGCCATTTATAAAAACGCTTCTAAAAAGTTGCACGCAACATTACTACACGAAAAGACACGGCACAAAATGTACATTGTGCGCAAAATGAACGAATTCCGCTTTTAGCGGTCATGCGTTATTATCGTCCTCAAGTGCACTTTTCTTTTGAGTTAATGTGTGTTTAATATTACAAATACAACAGTAAAAATCCAAAATGCACAAGTTTTAGATTTAGAGCTGTTTTATTGTTTTGGATGTTGTTAAAATATTTTAAAATATTCTAATGCGTTAATATCATATGCTGGATATATGGGTAGCACAACAACAACAAAAACAACAATACTGAAGAAATGAACTATTCCACAGGAGCATTTATATTTATCTTCAAGAACAAACCAGTTTCTGAGACATTTGCTTTATTTATTGTCTTTTGATTTCTTGCACATATGCATTAAAAGTTCCAGCTTGATAGATGTATCATATATTAATCCAGCATGAGCTTAAAAAACATATTTTATGAATCATAATAAATATTGACGAGCAGGAGATTTATGATTTATGAAGAGTTTGATGAGTATGAAGAGAAAGAAAATCATTATTTAGATGCTAGATGAAGGTTTTATAATGGAATAATCAAATGACCTTTTATTATAGCCTATTAGGTCATAATTAGGTAATGCACATCAAGAATGACTAAATAATAATAAAAACAACAACAGCAACAACAATAATAACAGTAATAATAATAATAATAATAATAATAATAATAATAATAATAATAATGAAAATTAAGGAGTGCACTACTTTGAGAGGACAATTAATTAATTAATATGTGGACGATTACAAAAGATCTACCAGACTTGATTTAATTTTAATTAGAAATGAATGAATGAACGACTGAGCAACACTTTGTGTTTGGTGCTGTCAATACTGACGTGTGTGAGGTACAGGTGTGGTTTTACACTCCTCGGAGGTGCTGATGAGCTGCTTGGAGTGGAAGTGCAGATTAGAAAGCGAGTCCTCGTTCACGAGAAAAGAACTGAGACGCCGAAAAGAAAGAAAAGATTTATTTATGGTGTTTTGGGTTCAGGGATGGGATTGTGGAGCTTCTGAGCAGTGATATATATATATACACCTTTTACCTATAGTGTATGTGTGTGTGTGTATATATATATATATATATATATACACACACACCTATAGTGTGTGTGTGTGTGTGTGTGTGTGTGTGTGTGTGTTCATGTGTGTGTGTGTTGACATACTGTGTTCAACGTGTGAGGGCGGTTTACTCAGGAATCTGATGCAAACTGGATTAGTCTTGATGGAAGGAAAGGTGGAGACAGACAGAGCAATTTCAATAGACTGTCTCGGCAGGGGGGTTATTTTCCCCCAAGTATCTCCCACTCTCTCTCTCTCTCTCTCTCTATCTCTCATTCTGTTTTTTAGGCTGCGGGGTGAGCACACAGCTGGGGAACAGATTTCACTATTTCACTTGACCCTTCTCTGGTCCCCTACCCCACACTGTAAAACCTGGCAAAGTGAATTATATCGCCTCTGTTCTGTCTACAAGGCGAAGGAGGAGGTGGAGTTGGTGGAGGGGAGGAAGGGTTTGGACCTAATGAAGTCCAGACCCTGGGGTTTAGATTAGGAATGAGACAGCGACACAGAAAGAACGAGAAAGCGCGATTCAGGACAAATTTGTTAGAGTGTCCCGTTATCCAGCCGCCACCTCTTTACCCCGCCTGAAAACATGCAACGTAAACATGCAACGTAGGCGAAGTCTACTGTACGTGAGACACTAGGACAGGAAGCTGGGACGTCGAGTAGAGATGAACCTCTGAATGGACACGCTAATAGAGCCTATTTCCCACTGTTATTAAATCAGACATAAATTCGCCCGTTAAAGACGCTGCTGTTGGTCCATTTGAATATCATTTTAATCTCCTTTTTAGGACCATATTAAACATGACATCTTGTATCACACCACAACAGTCTTCAAAAAAAGCTCACTCCACATGAAATCTACGTCTTACAAATGTTGACTTCACGTGTGTTTGCTCACTCGTGCAGCTGGACAAACAGTATACAGTAAGCAATATGTCCATTAGGATCAAATAGCACATTAAGAGAGCGGGCAGCTTATTACATGCTTCATTACTCTGCATAAATGAAAAGCATTTGTAAAACAACAACAACAACAAAAACAAAAACCCACACACATGGTACTTGACTTTGTTGCTTTCTTTGAACTGAAGCAAGTGCTGTTATTTTGCCTACTAATGCGACTGTGGTGTAACCCAGTGTTTCTTGAACCATTTGCAGCCAACCTCTTTAACTGTAAAATAAATTTCACTTACACACCTAAGTAGGAATTTATTTCATGAACATTATTTGCTATAAAGACTTTTTTTTTCTTCAAATAATACTTTCCTGAAAATACCACTGAAAAAACCCCCATAGGTCATTAGTTTGGTGCTTGGACCCTTAAATATAATGACTTTCATAATGTTGGAGGTGATTTCCACCACAAAAAAAGAAAGAATAACAATCACAGACACTCTGATCCCTGGGGTTCCCCAGACCCTACTTAGAGAGCGACTGGTGTAGCCGAGTGTATAAAGAAAATAGCAGACACATTTTAAGACTCGGTTTGCTTTGGTTAACACGTTCAGGTTCTGATTGGTTTCTATGGATACCAAACCATTTTCTGAGCGTACCACCAGGCAAGGATGTAGCTCGCCTCGAGGTGTAGGGTCGGGCACTATTTCTCCTGAGGAAAGTGTTTAACAGTGATTATCAGCTTATCAGATTATCAGTGTTTCCAATATAGATATAAAATTTCAAGATCAATCTAGCTGATGTTATCATTATAAACACACACACACACACACACACCAATGAAAAGCAGATTAAAAATGAATATAGAATAAATATAGAGCAAATAAAAAAGTTTACTAGCAAGATTTTACATTGTCTAAAGATCTGTGTAAAAGTTGTATTTCTTAAAGTTACAGGAACAACTAGCATTAGATTGTGTGTGTATTATAACCTGTAGCATTAGGAAAATTAGCTTGCTGATTTTTGTTGCAAACATCAACTCGCTATATTTAGCTTGATGGACTAGCTAAGTGAAACGGCGGACATTTTGAAAATAAGTCCCTGAGATAGCTAGAACAAATAATAATAATAATAATAATAATAATAAAAAGTAGAAGTAGAAGAAGAAATAACTACAGGCCAACTACAGTGTCTTAAAGACTGTTAGACTTCCTAAAAAAGAAACATAATAAGAAAAATCCAGAGTATATTTTTAATTTCTGAAACATGGACTGGTTCCATTTCTGGACTGTTTTTATTTTTACACACTAACACAGTTAGACAGTAACCGTAGGCTACCTGAGACATTTTTTGTCGCAAAATGCTGACTATATGACATTAATGCTAAACAAAAGTTTTACCTCGTTCCTTTTTTTTTTTTTTAGAGGGTGTACAGTGGCTTAGCGGTTAACATGGTCGCCTCACACCTCCAGCGTTGAGGGTTTCATTCCCATCGTGGCCCTGTGTGTGTGGAGCTTGCATGTTATCCCTGTGCTGCAGGGGTTTCTTTCGAGTACTCAGATTTCCTCCCCTGGTCCAAAGACATGCATTGTAGGCTGATTGGCATGTCGAAAGTGTCTGTAGTGTATAAATGGGTGTGTGAATGTGTATGTGATTGTGCCCTGAAATGGATTGGAACCCTGTCCAGGGTGTACCCCACCTTGATCGAAGGAGGAAGACGCAGAAATGTCTGATTATCAAGCTTTTTGTTAATCCGTCTTTTACTTAATGTAAAACATGCGCAACACAAATGACCAGGAAACGTTAAAAACACACACTCTGTCACCTTTTCGTCCGACGCCTGTTAAACAGAGGCGAGTGCAGGCATGCAACATGGTAGGAACAAGTGTTTCCCTCCAACTGCCTCCATAATCACTCCATTAGAAACATACAGGTGACCGACTAATAGCTTCAGCTGTAGCCTGCTAATGATATTTGGAAGTGTGTGTGTGTGTGTGTGTGTGTGTGTGTGCGGCATGTGCAGCTACAACAAACCAAAGGAAAACAGCACACACACACACATTATCTCAGAAGTTTAGCTGATATGAGCTGGCTTGCTAGCACTTTTAATATACCAGCTAGCATAATGTTAAGGTTAATGATAATGTTTGCCTGCTAGCAAACTAACTCAACAGAATAATATAACAATCAGCATAATGTTAGCTACTTAAGCAAAGTGGCGACTAGTTTCAGGTCCAGAATATCATTGCTAGGATATTTTAGCTATAACAATTAGCTTAATGCTTGCTCGCTTACTAGTGAAGTAGCTCAGAATTTTAATTCCACAACATAATAATTAGCCTAAAGGTGAGCTATCTCACTAGCCTGGCTTTAAGTACAGTACATAATAGTTAGTATAGTGTTAGCTTGCTTGTTAGCGATCTTGGATAATGGCATAATATAATATTTAGCGTAGTGTTTGGTATCGTTACTAGTGAAATGCTTTCCGATTTGAATTATACAATGCAAATATTAGCCTGATGGTTAGTGTGCTAGCTTCCAGTATTAAATACATGATGCACAATAACGCAAATACACACTCATACACACACACACACACACACACACACACACACACCTTCATTTGGATTTTATTGAGCTCTCAGTCAGAGGTCCGGCTCTGACAGTGAGTGTGTGGAGGAATTAACACGCACACATGGCGTGAAAACGTGTCGCACACGAGCGTAATTATTGTTAAACCCCTCATGGGTAAAAGTCTAAGTCCTCACGCCATCACATTTTCAATTTCATGTGTTTAGTGTGTGAAACACTTTGTGTAATTTAACAGAGCAGCTCCGGGCCTGAACGTAGCTTGCGCTCGTCTCGCCGCAATTACCACCAAATTAGCCGTTAGCCGTGAGCGCTCACACCGCTAACACACTGCTGGGGATATGGAACTGGTGTATTACGTTTCTGACATTTCTGACGGTGCTGTCAGCTGGTTGAGAGAGAGCGAGAGAGAGAGAGAGAGAGAGAGAGAGAGTGTGTGTTTGTGTGTGTGGACTTTTTATATGGATTTTATATTACTATATATTTTGTCCTCGGCATGCAGTATCTTCCAGAACTGAGCTCAAGATGAGCTGCCATTTGATTTCTCTCTCTCTCTCTCTCTTTTTTTTTTTTTTTTTTTTTTTTTTTTTTTTTCTCTCTCTGTGTCTCTGTGTGTGTGTGGTAAAAAAATATTTGTTAATTTTTTTGGTATTCATCAGTTATAGTTCTTATATTTTAAAATTATATTATAAATAATTATAAACAATATACACTTATTTTTTAAATAAAATTATGTAAAGTATTTATAGATGTAATATGTTTAGTAATAAAATAAAACAAATGTATTAGTTATTTATTAAAATACTATATGTTTAAATCTATACACACACACACACACACACACATATATATATATGTATATATATATATATATATATATATATATATATATATATATATATATATATATATATATATATATGTGTGTGTGTGTGTGTGTGTGTATATATATATAAATATAATTTTTATTTTATGACACTTTATTACTCCATTTATAACAATTTCATTTACGCTTTTACAACCAAGCTCGTATCACTCACCGAAACTTTAGATAGTTGTACTACTATGGAGTGCCATATACTCCATTCTGAACATTTGTGGAATTAAAAATAAATTATATTGCATTTTTTTAATTTATCAACTGGTTTAAATTAAATGAAGTTAAATTCTTAAACTTGGACGTCAGAAATCAGGAGCGTACATATTTTATTATTTTCATCATTATTATTTAGACATTATTCTTTTTCAAACCCGCTACTGAAACCATGAGTAAAGTAAAAGTCAGCCTTTTTCACAGAAGTCACTTACATAACAAAAAACAATCCGGTCTCTTTATGTGTATAAATGTCCAGTTTCCCAAAAAAGTTGAACAGAGTACTATTTATTTGAGACACAGTATCAGTGATTAGAAGAGTCTAACTGAAATGAGAGAGGCTGTGAGTTACAGAGTTTGCCCCGCCCCTTACTCTCACCTCAACCAATCAGAGCTTTGTACAGTGACACACTGTATCAACACAACATAGTATATTGAATCTTTGGCTTCTGTAAATGTATTGAGATTAGCATTATTTCAGAAGACTCACATGATTTATCCACAGAGTCAAAGTGAGGCCGGACTCAGGAAACATTAAAGCAGAGAGAAAAGAGGAGAGAAGAGTGGAAAGAAAAGAGGAGAGAAAAGAGGAGAGAAAAGAGGAGAGAAAAGAGGAGAGAAAAGAGGAGAGAACAGGCGCGAGAGAAAACCACCCCAGAGAAATAGAGCAAGACCTGGACAGATCTACGATTATTGTTCATATCAGTGTGATGGCTCTGTGCCAGAACAGATCATCTCTGTTCTTGCATCATATTTGTGTAAACAGAGGGAAGGAATACAGAGGGATAGAGAGAGAGAGAGAGAGAGAGAGAGAGAGAGAGACACACACACACACACACACACGCACACACACACAGACACACACACACACATACTGTTACCAGTCCAACTAAACAAGACAGACAATCTGCAGTTATGCTTTCTTTCTTCCTTTCTTTCTTTCTTTCTTTCTTTCTTTCAAAGAAACATACTGTTGCTGATGCAGCTGTATATAGTATCTCACAAAAGTGAGTACACCCCTCACATTTTTGTAAATATTTGATTATATCTTTTAATGTGACAACACTAAAGAAATGACACTTTGCTACAATGTAAAGTAGTGAGTGTACAACTTCTGTAACAGTGTAAATTTGCTGTCCCCTCAAAATAACTCAACACACAGCCATTGATATCTAAACCACTGGCAACAAAAGTGAGTACACCCCTAAGTGAAAATGTCCAAATTGGGCCCAAAGTGTCAATATTTTGTGTGACCACCAATAATTTCCAGCACTGCCTTGACCCTTTTGGGCATGGAGTTCACCAGAGCTTCACAGGTTGCCACTGGAGTCCTCTTCCACTCCTCCATGATGACATCACGGAGCTGGTGAATGTTAGAGTCCTTGTGCTCCTCCATCTTCCATTCGAGGATACCTCACAGATGCTCAATAGGGTTTAGGTTTGGAGACATGCTTGGTCAGTCCTTTACCTTCACCCTCAGCTTCTCTAGCAAGGCAGTGGTCGTCTTGGAGGTGTGTTTGGGGTCGTTATCATGCTGGAATACTGCATACTGATCATGCTCTGCTTCAGCATGTCACAGTACATGTTGAAATTCATGGTTCCCTCAATGAACTCTAGCGGCAACCAAGTGAGGAGTAGCTCCCGAGTGCTGCCGGCACTGGGGTGCTACTCCTCACTTGGTTGCCGCCACACATGCTTGACACTATCTGAACCAAATAAGATTGTCTTGGTCTCATCAGACCACAGAACATGGTTCTAGTAATCCATGTCCTTAGTCTGCTTGTCTTCAGCAAATTGCGGGCTTTCTTCTGAGTGGAACCTGTCCTGTTAAACCGCTGTATGGTCTTGGCCACCGTGCTGCAGCTCAGTGTCAGGGTCTTGGCAATCGTCTTATAGCCTAGGCCATCTTTAAGTAGAGCAACAATTGAGAGAGTTCTTTGCCATGAGGTGCCATGTTGAACTTCCAGTGACCAGTATGAGGGAGTGTGAGAGCGATGACACCAAATTTAACACACCTGCTCCCCATTCACGCCTGAGACCTTGTAACACTAACAAGTCACATGACACTGGGGAGGGAAAATGGCTAATTGGGCCCAATTTGGACATTTTCACTTAGGGGTGTACTCACTTTTGTTGTTAGACATTAATGGCTGTGTGTTGAGTTATTTTGAGGGGACAGCAAATTTACAAGTTACACAAGTTGTACACTCACTACTTTACATTGTAGCAAAGTGTCATTTCTTCAGTGTTGTCGCATTAATAGATATAATCAAATATTTACAAAAATGTGAGGGGTGTACTCACTTTTGTGAGATACTGCATACTTTTCCTTGCTGTCTATCTGTGCATCTGTCCATTCGGCCTTTCTTTCTTTATCTATCTATCTGTCTGTCTGTCTGGCTGTCTGGCTGTCTGTTTCTTCCTTATTTTATTTAAATCTCTGACAGACACACACTATTACTGATACAGCTGTATGTCATCTACTGAAGACACACACACACACACACACACACAAGGTGTGAAATGTCCTTTCATAAACCTGAGTGTACAATTGCATTGTGATTTGTGTGAGACACACAAAGACAGACATAAAAAAATGACCAGCTTCTGTATTTTAAATAAATAATTTATTTCACTTTGTTAGACATAAGTTTATACGTGTGTGTGCGTGTTTCTGTTGTTGTTGATGTTGTTGTTTTTGAACTCCTGCTGACTGCTGCACTACTGTGCTCTCCCCCCTAACATTAATGCAGCTGTGTGTGTGTGTGAGTGTGTGTGTGAAAGAGAGAGATAGAGTGTGTATCAGAATGTGTGTCACAAGTGAGCATGTAAGTTACTCTTTGAGTGAGTGTGTGTGACTAAGTGTATGAGCAAGTGTGTGCGTATGTGTGTCCGAGTGTGTGTGAGTATGTGTGTGTGCGTGTGTGTGTGCGCGCGCCTGTGTGTGTGTGTATGTGTGTGTGTGTATACAACCTCTCACCTGTCACTCTGCTGCTGAAGTGGATGTAGCAGCAATTACTATAATTAAAATAATAACTTTAATGAGGTTTCCATGTCGATGGGTGCACATAAAGATCAAAGTGTTGGGAGCCAGAGAGAGAGAGAGAGAGAGAGAGAGAGAGAGAGAGAGAGAGAGAGAGAGAGAGAGAAAGAAAGTGTGTGTGTGTTAATTTCTATATTATAATTGTGTGTTAGTTCTGTTGGATGTAGTCTGTAGTGAGTGATAAGGAGATAAGATTGGATTAATGTTCAAATTGTAAAAATCACACATTTATTTATATTTTATGACAGTTCTTGTATTATGACAGTTATTTGATTCTCCATGCACATCGGGTAATTATTCAACAATCACTTAAATAACCTTTTTTGATGAAAAGCTAACATATAATACCTGGATAAGTGAGTGGGACAAGTTTTACACTCTTAGAAAAAAGGTTTCTTGAAGGTTTCTTTGGATAATGAAAACCTTCAAAAAGGGTTCTACATGTTGTGTGGTTCTACATCAAACCTTTAAGGGGTTTCCACAGAATATCTATCTCTCTGTCTGTCTGTCTGTCTGTCTGTCTATCTATCTATCTATCTATCTATCTATCTATCTATCTATCTATCGATCTGCCTATCTATCTGTCTGACTATCTGCTGGCTCAATTCTTTATTTTCTTTCTATGTCTTCATACTATCTCCCTCTCTCCCTCTCTCTCTCTCTCTCCCTCTCTGTGAGTACACACCGAGTGATTGACAGGGTTGATCGGGTGCAATAGGTGTGAGACTGTGAAACACCCTGCAATACCCCCGGCCCCCTTCTGGTGCATGAATCGATAATTATGCGAGCACATGTGAGCTGATCAGGGCTTCCTATTGGTCAAGCCATGGAGTGATGCATATGATCGATAGGGTTAGTGTAAAGTGTTAGTGTCAGACGGAGCCTACAATATTCCCGCATACACACACACACACACACACACACAAAAATGGTCAGATGCACTACAAGCCAAAGAAATAAATCCTGTCAGAATATATATCTGGTGTTGTTCATCCTGTAATATCCATCCTTTTTCTTGGTGAAGAATGATAAAAGAATGAAGAATGAGAGCCAAAACTGATCTCATCTCTTCTTGTCTCTTCTCGTCTCTTCTTTTCTCTGTACAGCGGTGTCGGTTTGGCCCGAGCTCACTACGAGAAGCAGCCTCCCTCCAACCTGCGCAAATCCAACTTCTTCCACTTTGTGTTGGCGCTGTATGATCGGCAGGGGCAGCCGGTGGAAATTGAGAGAACGTCCTACGTTGACTTTGTGGAGAAAGACAAAGTGAGTGGTCCTTAAGGGAAGTCACTGATTAGACTTTATTCTAAATATTTGAATGTATTTAATAGTAATTATTATTAGGATTAATACACTTCTATTAACATTACATGGTTAATTACATGGTTATAACTGTGTAATAAGATAAATTATATCCATTGCACACTATTTGACATTAATATCATGTAGAGATTAGACTTTCTTTAATGAATAAAAACAAACAGATGTATAACGATGATTTCTTCAGCCCTTGTGTCTCCTTTCTGAATGTTTTATGTGATTGTTCGATGTTGAAATACCTAAGAATACCTGTAGGGGGCAGTAAAGAGACCCCACTCATAAACACACACACACACACACATGCAAAAAAAAAATGCAAAGGAAAGCAAATAGTTGTGTCTTATAACATTTGTCAAATACATTGCTTTATTACTTTTATTATTTTTTTCTAAATCTTAAAATCAGCCTTCATATTATTGAACTGTGTGTGTGTGTGTGTTTTCGTCTTCTGTCAATGACCGAATGATTAACCGTCGCCTCCTCACCCTCTGGTCCTGCCAACCTCGCAGTGTGTGTGTTGTGTGTGTCAGGAGGTAGTCCTGCTAGGCCTGCTGTGCGCGTGCGTATGTGTTTGTGTCTGAGCGCGTGTGTGTTGTTATCGGTAAAAAGGTTACAGGGAACAGCTCCGCCCCCGGCTTGGGGCGGGACAGTGTCCAGCTGGCACAGTCACTCGTCCGTCCTCACTGTCTGTTCACCTCCGCCTCGACCCCCGATACGCCCCACACACACACACACACACACACACACACACACACCTCCTCTCCTGCTCGGTCTGGGACTCTGCCAAGACATCACCACAAATCTTGGCAATGAGAGAGAGAGAGAGAGAGAGAGAGATAGAGAGAATGAAAGGAAGCAGCACAGGGTCACATTTGCATAGATTTTTGTACATCTTTCCAAATCATGTAAAGATCACAGTCTAGGGGTTACGTATTAGGTATTTTCTTCACCTCGGACTCACCTTGAACTGTGAATAAGCAACACGACTGAACGGCGTCTACAATCAACATTGTCAACCTCATCATCAACTTTTCTTTACACAAGCCATGTTGTCAGTTCTCTAATCAGCCCAGAAAAGGAAAATAAAATCTGTGAAAGCTCTCTCCTGTCTGACCTAAAGTCTTTAGCTTATCTCATGTCCACTGAAATACTATAATCCCTCGGTTCATGACTCCTGACCTAAACATACCATGTATAATGTTTTTATACCTCCACCAGGTGGTTATATGCGCATGTTCAGAGTCCATCATGATGTAATAATGGACAGTTCCCAACTCATTACACAGATCTACGCCAGTTGCGTGATCAATTAGTGAAGGTGAGGGTGGTTCTGTGCTTGGAGAAGAGTGCTAACTGCCTCTATGTGGCCAATGTTATTGACAGTCAGAAGAAAACTAACTAAGGCCTAACTAAGACAACTTGTGGACTTCCAAACACACTGGAATTAGGGCTCTTCCAATGATATAGAAATACATTAAACGGTGGTCGAAATTGGCCTGTTGAAAAAGCTAAGTCTGAAAAAGCGAGTTTGCAAAATAATTATTAAAAAAATCAAGAGGCTGTATTAGTGTTTATATTTAATTTATACATCTGTAAAATCCACAAAGAAGAGCTGTTAATTATAATGTCTAAATATTCAGTTTAGAAGTATTCCTAAATATAACGGTTATTGCGATTCAGAGGGTTAACCCATGCTAGCTTCAGGTCTAAAATGGTTTAAGCCATTTTATACGTTTGTATACGTCTGTCTTGGACTTTTCTTCTTTTTTGTCCATTCTGACATCTTTTTTGTCCATTCTTCTCCTGTTTTAGGAATATAACGGTGAAAAGACCAACAATGGCATCCACTACAGGTTACAGCTCCTCTACAGTAATGGTAAGAAACCACCAAACCCATCAGTTAAGGCAACTGAACATTATATCAATTTGTAAACAATCAAACAAATAAACAAACAAACAAAAAACACTGAGAAACATTTTCTTTAATTTTCAAGTGATTTGAAAAATGTTCTTATGAAACTGAAATCTACCAGTGTATTCACTTTACATTCATTTATTTATTGAATTTGGTTATTTTTTTCTATCTATCTATCTATCTATCTATCTATCTATCTATCTATCTATCTATCTATCTATCTATCTATCTATCTATCTATCTATCTATATATCTATCTATCTGTCTATCTGTCTATCTGTCTGACTGTCTGTCTGTCTGTCTGTCTGTCCATCTATTTAAAAATTCTTTCTTACACATTTATTCTCCTAACATATACCATTCATTGTCTTAATTATTCCAAATAATTTATATTATACTTCACACATATTGCTTTGGACTTTATACGAGTTCAAAGTCTTTGTTGAGAAATATGATTTTCTAAATAACTGATGCGATAAAACAGTTCTCGGTAGCGATTTTGGGCTTTTGCGCCCGACTTTATGTCTTTGCACATCTGGAAGAATATTGAGGATCCCATCTGTTTATGCTGGGATGATTTCATTCACATCTGTCCCCTTCCTCTGTTCTCGAGCACCTTTTTAAATTCGGTATGCCACTGCAGAAGAGTTTCTGTCTTTTGTGCTTTCATTTTTAATTATGTATATATACATGTGTGTGTGTATATATATATATACATATATATATATATATTAATTATGTATATATATACATGTGTGTGTGTATGTGTGTGTGTGTGTGTGTGTGTGTGAATGTATGTATATCCCATGTGAATGTCAATTACACAATCCTGCTGAGAGATTAGCCCACGGGTCGCCTTCCCAGCATGCCTTTCTTCCCCTCACCCACATCCAACCCTGCCTCATCCACCTGCTTTTCTCTGTGGAGTGATGCTAATAACAGTAAAGATGGATATACAGTTTGCTCGTGGATGCGTGCGGAGAGACAGTGAGGGGCAGGAAAGCTCCATCTCTCGCAGGTTTAAGACATGAACACTATAAATAATACATTTATTTGATTAACTGCAGCGTTGCTTCTTGTTTGAATTCGCTAAGTGTGTGTGTGTGTGTGTGTTTGGGGGCTAATGAACAGCTCAAGCAGCATGACGAGCAAACGTTGCACACTCCATGTGGAATACTATGGCAAATTTGTTTTTCTGAAATGGCTGAAATGTTCCATTAGGAGCAAATTATTATTATTATTATTATTTTCTGCTAAATACTTACTTACTTAATTTTAATTTGCAGGGGAATGTTGAGTCGTGTTACCGAAATGTCTAACCAGTGTATCGTGTGTACACGGAGAAAGAAACCAACGGGCTTGGTGTAGTAATTGACCCTGGAGACGTATGCACTATGAAGCTGAACATACCCCTACTTAAACTCTTAAACATACCCCTACTTAAACTTTTAAACATACCCCTACTTAAACTCTTAAACATACCCCTACTTAAACTCTTAAACATACCCCTACTTAAACTTTTAAACATACCCCTACGTAAACTCCTAAACATACCCCCACTTAAACTTTTAAACATACCCCTACTTAAACTCTAAAACATACCACTATTTAAAATCTTAAACATACCCCTACTTAAACTTTTAAACATACCCCTACTTAAACTCTTAAACATACCCCTATTTAAAATCTTAAACATACCCCTACTTAAACTCTTAAACATACCCCTACTTAAACATACCCCCACTTAAACTCTAAAACATACCCCTATTTAAAATCTTAAACATACCCCTACTTAAACATACCCCCACTTAAACTCTAAAACATACCCCTATTTAAAATCTTAAACATACCCCCACTTAAACATACCCCCACTTAAACTCTAAAACATACCCCTATTTAAAATCTTAAACATACCCCTACTTAAACATACCCCCACTTAAACTCTAAAACATACCCCTATTTAAAATCTTAAACATACCCCTATTTAAACATACCCCTACTTAAACTCTTAAACATACCCCTACTTAAACTGTTAAACCCTCTTGAAATGGTACACTTTATTATTTTTTTTTTTTTACCTTTAGTATAGATCTTTTACTTGATTTTTAAAAAAAATAAAGATTGTAGGCACATAATTGGACCTAGATTCCAACTTAAAAAGTAAATACTACAGGTACAAATGATGCCCCCCAAAAAAAAAAAAAAACAACAACCCCAAAAAATGGTTTTCAGATTTGCGACTAAGCAAGCCCAGGAATCAGAAACCTAACCAAGGGCTCCACATTTTTTCTGCCGTTATCAAGGTTATTATGCTAATTATTGAGTTCTGATAATTATAAAAGACAATATACTCTTAGGACTAAAATGGATACGAAACTGTTCCTTTGCTTGTTGCTGGGGTGGTACTATCAAGCATACATGTTTTGCAACTTTACTGTGTATCATAAAACTCAAAACAGATGTTTTGATATCTACAAAGACCATCCACACAATACAATTTTTCAAAATGTTTTTCTTTTGTGCTAATTATTATTGTAACCAAACAAATATATTCAACAGGAATCAGGACAGAGCAGGACCTGTTTGTACGGTTGATAGACTCCATGACTAAACAGGTGAGTAATGATATTCATAAAACTTTGCTAAAAGCTTTAGGTTTATACGAGTTTTCCAGTTTTCCGTTTGGTTAACATAACGCCCCTCATCAAGTGTTTGCTGTTATCTCGAAGCAAATCGGATGAGCCACGGACACTGAACACTCAATCGAATGCTAACTCACTTTTCAGACTTAACCATAACTGTTTGTGAGTTTTGGCGCGATGACACTTAACAAGGAGTTTTTCATTTTCTTTTTTCTTTTTTTGCGGCCTTTCATCCTACCCTTGATTTTACAGGCAGCCCGATATCTCTTTTCCTATTACTCACTTTTACAGCCTTCGAGTTCCCTGGAGTAGTTACACAAATGTGCAGAAGTCTTTATAAACTCAAGTCTCTCCTAAACACAGTCTCACTTGAGACTCAATTCCACTCAATCCCTCTTCATTCTCTAGTGAAATGGACCCTAATTTTAGTCCCACCCCCTCACATCCCATTGGCTCAACAGGGCTCGTTGTCATGGTGTGTCAGGCTACCTCGGATCAATACGGCAAACAGGTCCTCGACAAAAGCGTCAGCCCCGGAGACCAATCAATAGGTCTTAATGTATCTGCAGAGGCGGCACGCTGGAGACTATAATCCCCAGCACAACAAAAGAGATCTGCAGCCATGCACGGCTGTCAAATCCCCTCCCTCATGCTTTCTGTAATGCACACACACACACACACTTACACATAAACAGCAGCAATCTATGAAAGCACGGGGTGTAGATATTGATTGATTATAGTCCTGCTGTCTTGATTTGTTTTTTGTTATAAATATAGATATAGATATGAAAGAGGGATCCAACGTTCACTATGCTCAGAGTAAATACACTTTTCTCTGCTGATCTGAATATCAAAAATGTGTTCCTAATAATAATCTTTGGGATAGTCGAATACAAAAATAAAATTTAGGCCACAAGGTCGATAACACCAACATATAGTAATGGAACCACTTCCTACGGATGATATCATGGACCACTTTGGCGCCAGATACGTGAATCAAGTATGATATACAAATATCGACCTGTTCTCCCCTCTCCAAAATCCCCTCCCCTTTCTCCAACTGGGTGGATGTTAATAAAGAGGCAGAGGGCCTACATAGACAGCAACAAGAGACAGAGGTTGAGAGAGAGAGAGAGAGAGAGAGAGATCAATAATGCAAAAGTGGTCGTTATTCTGAAAGTATTGTCCCCCAAGGCATTGGGTCGACTGACCAAAGGCGAATGAAATTGGGGATGTTGTACGGTGGATTATGGGTGTGTGGGGGGCTGAGTGGGTTAGTTGCCTGTTATGGTGTACGCTAATAATCCGTCATAACACACCGGGAACGTCAGCTCCTTGATGGATGGCTTGGAGAAAGCATCCGTTTGTAGACCTTCTGGTTCTCTCCATATGCCCACATATTAATGACCAGAGTTACCTTTTAGCATATGTTACATTTTACTGCATGCTGTGCACCACAAAAACATGACTAATAACCTACTTTGGTCTGTCACAGTTATATTAACACTACTTATGTAGTCATGCTCAAATGATAATATTAGCAATATAAAGTTATTTGACAATGATGTTTTCATGATTTCAGATTAAAAAGGTCAGAATTTTGCATGAAGGGAAATAAAAATGAAGCTCTTTCTTTTTCACAGCCAATCATTTATGAGGGACAGGACAAAAACCCAGAGATGTGCCGCGTCCTTCTTACCCATGAGATCATGTGCAGGTTGGTTGAGTTTGTCTTTCTTTTTTGTCTATTTTTCTCATTCTTCCTTCAAATTTAGATTTTGCATTTGTAGCACAAATGTATTTATATAGGGTCTGGCTGTTGAAAGGTGAACCATTAATCAGGCTTTAGCATGCACCTCATGGGTGCACCTTCAAGTTTGGTTTTCAGACCTATGTAAATGTACCGCTCTCCACTGTGTGGTTGTACAGGGCTTCCCTCATTACAGCGTACCTATTGGCTTTAATACCATGTAATCATGAGCTCTGTCGGCTGGAGGCTCGACCAGCGGGGGCTTGTTCATGCCGAATGCCCAGTGGGGGTCAGACGGATGTATCCGTGGGTGAATTTGGTGGGTGTGTGGGTCCTGGACGTTAAGGGGCTCAGATGTTTGGAACCTGGCTGGGTAGTGACCTAGGAAAGAGGTTCGAGGGCTTGAGGGCCGTGTTAATAATGCAATAGGGTGAAATGATGGGGGCACTCTGAAATCCTTGGATGGTATAGGTATCCAAAACTATACAAAGTCCCTACAGGAAAGGAAAGCAGACCCCTTTTACAGATATTCCTGATCCAAATTTGGATGGGCACACAGGATCATCTAAGCTAACACTCTTTTACGATTTTATGTAGTGTTTTCATAGTGGTAGTCTCAATTGCTCCAGTTAGAGATCAGTTGATATATAGTGTACATGTGTTACTAAGTTAATATACTCTATAATATACATTTAATAATAAATGGCCATATAATGTACTCAGGCAGTAGATATGGAGGTGAGCGTAACCATTCTGCTGGACTTATGCCAACTCGAGAACAATCTCGCGAAGAGAAAAAGACTGGGCTAAACTTTGCCTCAGAATTAAATATTATCGTGGTACTGTATGCAAAAGCCATAATCGAGATTGAGGTGTCACTAATCTTTTCATTGCTCGAGATTCTCAGTCTGCCTACCTAAATTGCTTAGCATAAATCTCACTACTGTCTCTCTTTTTAAAATGGATTTCTCCGCTTAGCAGCCAAAATAACCCTTTATTATGAACCTCGAAGCATCAGGCGTTGAAATTATCTGCAGTTTTTTTTTTCTTCGCTCTCCTGATGGAACCTGCTTCTCTCCTCCAAGATGATTTTGATACAGGATCCATTTCCATAATGACAGCTCACTTTGAGGCGGTCATTACGTGATTGAGTGTGATTATTAGCAGCCATCCCCTGATGAATGGTGTGTTTCCATTCGCTAATGAGAGAGAGATGATACATGCTTCCCTTGCCTCTCTCTCTCTCTCTCTCTCTCTCTCTCTCTCTCTTTCTCTTTCTTTCTCTCTCCTGGGTGATAGCACTCTTTATCAGGTCCCTAGCGAAACCTGCTTCACCTATCTACACACATATACACAAATATTCAAACAAAATATGGCTAAAATGAATGGTACAGCTCATCCCGTTGTGTAAAAATATTCACACATGTCCTGAGATCTTTTGATATCAATTAAGAGTGTTAACTTTAATTTAGTTTTGTCCTTCTTGGAAGTGGAAGGGGGTGCAACGCAATTAAGCTAAGAGATCAATTTTGACTGATTAATTAGCGTCTCTGAATTACAGACCGACTACCACAGCAGTGTAGCCACAAGACTAAATAATGAGCCGCAGTGGTTTTCAAAAGGCAAGAAGTGATTTGTCATGGGATCAGGCTTCCGTTGGCTGTAGATGTCCAAGGTCTTCACCAGCTATTCTCACTGCTTGAAACTGGCACCCTGAAATTGCCAAATGAGGCATGGCGGAGGTTAGCTGGCACAGAGCAGCGTCGAGAGCTCAGCGCATGGGCACAGAGGGAGGGAGTTGGAGGATGGAAGGACGATGCTGGGCGGCCAGGATGGATGACAGACTACTGCCAGGCAGCCAAGTAGCCAAGTGGCTATGCTTTCCATCCAACCTGGGCAATTACAGTACTTGCCCTTTGAAAACAAGCCCTCTATTGACACCCTCCCTCTCACAATATCTTTACAGGCTTCCTGTATCCCTCCATATCTCTTCTTCTCTATGATGCTAGTCCTCTGGCTTCCCCAAGAGGCTCTGAAGCCTGGTTTTGTTTAAGCGTATCCTTGTGTTATAAAATGATCTCCTTCATTTCTTAAGTAAATCAGCTACTAGGTGGCCCAGCCTAGGGAAGACATATTAGTTGACCTATCATAAAGGTATCAGGGGGACATTAGTTCGTCTCAGCTCTTAGCTGAGTTTGATTCTTGTCTTCCTGGCTCTGCTCGGCTTAAGGCTTGACAACAGACCTGTGTTTGTTTTGTGGACTTTGGGTCAGAGTCATTAGCAGGACTAGTACTAGCCACTATAGACCCCCACTGGGATCACCATTAAGGTGGTATTACAAACGTTCTGCCAGGGTTTGTTTTGGTGTGCGAGGGGCCACTGGTGTCCCAGAGGAACTGCCTGGTGCTCTTGGGGTCCAGTTTGTTTATAACACTTCTTTCTCAGTTTGAGGAGGTTGTCACCACAGCCGCACCATTGGGCTTCCAATGCTAATTGGTCTCCTGGAACTTTGCTAATGGGTCCAAGTAGCTCAGGGAATAAATTATGGTGGCACTGCTCTATGGCAACAGTCACACATACACAAGAAGAAGGAAAAAACAATACCTGTTTTGGGTGGCTTTTTTTTTTCATAGATCAAACGATGTGATCAAACAGATTATTTTTTTGCAATCACAGCCTCTGAATGAGAATTGTTTGTCAAATGTTCTAAATATTTGTCAAATTATCTTATTTATAACAGCAAGGAGGGAAAATCTATACTGATGTGTTTAATCTTGTTTAGTGTATTGTTCAGGAATTAACTCAGTTACACAATTATATTTTAATAAAGTATATCAAGCTAGTCTTTTTTGCACTACAATTGCTTCACATAATTTATAATTAATGACAATAAACTGAACTGGAAAAAGGGCTAGACCACTTTTCCAGTGGGATGCAGAAGTGGCAATGCCAGTTTGGCTAGCCAACAATGAGTCTTTTTTTATTTTTTTATTTGGAGGGGAATTGTGGTTGTATTTAGGAGAGCCACATGCCACCAGATGAGGTGCCAGCCCCGGGGCGAGGGCACAGGCAAGGGCAGGGGTGATGGCAGCGTCAGTGAGGGGCGTTTGGGACGCAGCCGCTGCACCAGGACGTCTCTGGGCACTGTCCAAACTGTCACAGGCTGGTTGAGTGACCTTGGCATGAGCCCAGCCCAGCTGGAGAGGAGAGACAGAAAGAAAGAGGAGAGAGAGAGGGCAACCTAGCAAGCAGGATCCAGATTGAGAGCGAGAGTGAGTGAGAGAGAGGGAGAGAGAGAGAGAGAGACTCACCTTGGCCACTATTCAGCCACATTCTTGCCTTTATAAAAGATCTACAAGGATTAAAAAATATATATCATATAAATCAGACAGCTTTTACTTATTGAATCCACCACTATTTAGCATCCATCTAATTGTTGTACCAAGAAGTTCAGTATTAAGATAATGAATCTATTGTATAAATTACTATATCACGTATCTGTGTATAGAAGTGAGAAAGATTTTGAAGATGGAGGCTATGGCAAAAAAGCTTGAAATTTGAACACAAAAATAGCAAAACAGCAGTGATTTTATGTATTCAGAAATGTTGGGAAAATAAATATTGCCCCACCTTACTAGATACTATTTTATTTACTTATGTATACAGTGCATATATGACTACCAGGCCTATATAAATGATTTTAGTGTATAAATAAATGTGAATTTTTCGTTACAGTCGGTGTTGTGACAAAAAGAGCTGCGGGAACCGAAATGAGACACCGTCAGATCCAGTGATCATTGACAGGTAAGAGAACCTCTCCTGTAAGTGTTTGGCATGAAGCGCTAACAATTGCCTGTGTGGTTTTCTTTTTAAGCGCCTTAAACAAGCTTTAAAAAAAAAAAAAACTTCAACAATGAAATACGAACAAGGTTTTGATCCGAGAATGAACAGGATCAGTCCTTTATCAATTCTCTCAGTTCCTTCAGATGTTTTCACTACGAGATAAAGTATTCATAAGTGTGTCTATTTTGCATGCTGCAACAGTCGTTACAGCTGTCTGTATTGATATTGTGAAACACGGATACTGCAGTACAGTTTTGCTATGATGAAATCAGCACAATCTGTTTGGACGTGGACGTTTCAGAATGAGGTCGTATTTATAAGTGACTCTCAAATGAACTCCCTGATGAGCTCCTCAGATTGACACTACCAAGTCTCTACCTGCTAAATTTCTCTTAAGGGAGCTGCTTTAATGACCGAGCCGGAGTGTGTGAGGGTGTGCGTACGAGCATTAGTGTTTGTCTATGTGTGTGTGTGTCCAAACAGGACAGCAGTGAGTGTGTCCTCCTAGGGCACAAGGGTCATTACTAAATCCATGCTGGCTCGTTAGAGTGGCCTTGGAGCACGTCCAGTAGGCAGTCAGGAACGAGGGACCCTCCCTCTCTCTTTACACACAATCACAGACACATTCAGAAATACACATTTAACTTACACATGTGCAGACATATCAATAAACTATAGACCTATAGTTTGGTTTAAACCTACACACACAACCTCGCCTTTTTCCTACGAAGTGTGTAACTAGAGCATCACACTCCGTTATAGTGCTGTTAACAGTAAACAAAGCAACATTAGAGAGGACAGGAGCAATCAAAAAAGGGCAGAAAAACGCGGTGAGATGGTGTAAAAGAGAGAGTTTGTATCTTTCATGTCTTTGCAATGAGGCGGGCACGGCTGCCTTTAATGTCTCCCTCAGGGCCTGTTACATTGGATACCGTATAGCCTATTGTGTGTATATATATATATATATATATATGTGTGTGTGTGTGTGTGTGTGTGTGTGTGTGTGTGTCGTCCAAGCTCCTCATTACGCTGACCAAACCCATTCTGAAAGTGTTTACCGGTGACAGTGGATGGTTCTGATTTAAAGCGGACCGACGCGTACGACTGCATTTCAGTGCCCTATTAAGAGCACCGGTATTTATGGCCTCCTTAAACCAACAGATAAATCAGCTGGACGCGAAGCGAGGCCTCTGGCTTGCCATGCAAATCAGCAGCACTGCTCGTCACTGTAAAATCCTTAATGGGAGCCATTCATCCCCAACACACACACACACACACACACAATAGTACATGCTGCTGCCACCACCTTTGCCCAGCTCCGTAAATCAACATCTGCCATCAGGTTATGCGGCCTCACGCATTATAATTACACATGCAGTTCACATATGTGCACATGCACATACGTTTGCATGAACTCATACTTGTCACATACACCTGACACGCATAAAAGACACATATAGCAACTGTACAAACTAGAGAAATAATAACAATAGTAATAAAAACGTTACAGATGTTCCTTACTCGTAACTATGTATCTTAGCTATTAGTTACAATATAGCTAGTAAATATTTAATCGTAGTTACGAATGAATATGCTTCAGAATGAATAACTAGCTTATGGAGTGGCTGAGAGGGTGGAGTTATGCTGTGTTTACATTATTACAATAAACTTAAGACAATAAACCTTTTTAAATAAAAAATTTTCAATTCTATTACTGGGCTGCACACATCCATAAACTTTGTTACTGGGTTCAATCTCCTGGATCTTTTTGGTCTAAATTGGAATTATCTTCTTGTAGTGAATCCTCTTTACCTGCTCTACTTTACACCTCTTTACCTACAAAACTTTCCCAAAATACTGATAACCCTGTTGTCCTCAGCACACTTAGGACTTGGTATCAATTTAGACGACATTTTAAATTTGTAGGTGCATCCTCTTTGTGTCCTTTAGTGAACAACCATCTATTTCTCCCATCGTGTATGGACTCCTCATTTTCAGTGTGGTATGACAAGGGTATTAAACAAGTTAGGAAGTTGTATTCTGATGGTGTGTTTGATAGCTTTGCCAATTTGGCATCCACTTATGATCTCCCCTTGACACATTTCTTTCGGTACTTTCAAATACGGAATTTCGAGAAAATAAGATATACAATGAATGGATGTACAGATAAGTTTTTTCATAAATGGCATCCCTTTATTGACTACTTTATGGAGTTACAGACACTACCCACGTAAAGGTTGGCGCCTGATGTTGAATTTTATAATATCTTTATAACCAGCGACAGTTAATGGGTAGCCATGATGAGCTGGAGGGGTGTGTTGTGGGTTCAATTTTGTTTTTCTTTGTATAAAAAGAAAAAAATCTGTGAATATTTACTGCTGTTGCTAATTTTGTATTTTTGGGGAAACGGTGGGGAGGACAGGCGATTTAGATAGGCTTAGCAGTTCAACAAAAATGTTCATCAGAAATGTTTAATAAAAAAGAAATGTTATGCAGAAATGTATAGCAGAAATGTTTAGCAGAACTGGTTTAGCAAAAATTGTAGAAATGTTCTGTAGAAATGTTCAGCAGAAATGTTCAATAAAAATGAAACATGAAAAAAAAAAAAAAAAAAAAGACAATAAACCTGAGGTTTTACATTTTTGTCCCAAGGCTCAAAATATTCCATCATGGGTTCGATTTGACCCATTTTCCAGCATGGCGTATGGTTCTCGTAAGGAATTTATACGAATTTGAATTAACGTGAATAATGTGATTACATTCGATTTTACACAATGTTGTACCCATGGTAACCCTACTCTCTTCCCTTAACTACACCCTTAACCCTAGACTGTGTTGGCCATTACAGTGGAATGATCCAGATCTTTTCATGGACGTGAATGCTGAATTTCTTGCATTTGAAGTCCCAAGAGATGATTTACAAAAAACCAAACAAACTAACAAACATCCAATTTGGCTAGCTAGCTACTTGACCGATGATAACCTACTATAACAAAATAAGTTCATTTGAGGTGACTAGCTGTCCCAATTTGTTGTGTCACTCTGTTTCTTTTCTTCCAGATACAAATGTTAGCTATTAGTTAGCAATTAAGTCTCCAAGAATCTGATGCTATTACCATGGCGATGTTTACAAGGCTACAGCTTTAGCCTTGTGTTATTGTAAATTTTCCTACAACATTATTTGTCTCAATGGTTAAAAATCCCTGATCTCGGATTACTTCTCTTTCTTTTTCGTCTCACTCTTTTCTTGCAGCGCCTCAAACAGGGGCAATATCTACTCCTAATCAGTCTGAAGGATGACATGGTTTCTGATAAACAGAAAGCCTCAGATCATTGATTTAGCCATCCTGGGAAATAAGGTAGAACTAATTATGACGAGCGAATCGCTCCCTGCACCTCCTGCTCCTCTCGGCAGATCTGTGAGTCAGATTTGGCGCCTGAATGGGGTCAAGTGCCGGTCGGTGAGGTCGAAGGTCATTAGATGGGAGACTTCACCACAAGGTGGAATGCCTCAGCCGTTTTTGTGCTGAGGCAAGCAGAAAGGACCCGTGGTGCTGGTGATCTATCGCCTGCCTCTAAAACAGGTGTTATTACAAGCTAATATTGCAATTAGATTGCCCAGCAAGCTCCCCTAGTGGGGCTATAAATTCTCCAGGACTGGCAGTGCATATAGAGGGTGGGGGGGTCTCTGTCTAATTACGACCTCGTAACCTCCTCCATTTTCTTAATGTTTTTCGAGAATGGGGCAAACATGGACTGAGAATAGTGTTAAATTTTAAACAATGCCCAAATTTACTCCAAATATACAGTTGATCAGCAAAGGCATGTATGCTGTCCTGTGATTACTTGTTTAGTTTTGTAGTAGAGTTACAACACTAATGTTGATACTAAGTAAAGGAAGTCTACAGCTACTATTTTAGCATAAGTGTCTAAATCAGTCACACTTGCCTCAAGACATGATTTGCCTCAACAGTAGAATTTCTACATAAACAGCATCATAACATAGCAATATTAGTATTACATATCTAAACATTAGGCCACGCCTTTGATGAGTTTCATACTGACGCAGTGTACTGTTGATGCATCTACGACTGATTTTAGCTCAATATATATCAGTGTGTCGTACAATATCACGAGCCGCATCATCAATTCTGTTTGTGATAGTGAAGAACTTGACCAATGGCTTGAGAGCCGTGTATGTCAACGTATTTGGTTTTTAAAACAGGAAATTTCAAAGGGCGTGTCTAATTCATACCACAGTCAATAGCGTTCGTGATATGCTACACCTCAAACTGATTCAAAGGAAACATCATCAGTAGCTTAGCAAAAAGGCTAAATGAGTTTGTCCAGTTGCGCCTTTATTGTTTTCCTTTTTTTTTATTTGGTTTTGGAGAGGGAGCGAGCATGGACACTCATGCAAACTTCAACCGTCTAGTTGTTGTTGAAGGCTGCGGGGCCAAAACTAGACCAACAATCTGTGTGTGCTGCTAAGTAACTACTGCTGTAGCACAATACGCATGGTTTGATTACAAGGGCAGGGAATGCGCATCCTAGAGAGCATTTGTTTGGATGTGAACTGGATTTGTATGGAATGAGTCATCACAATTCTTTCATGTTTATTTCTCCAGAAATGATAAAATGTATGATTAATATAAGAATATCTACGAATATTTATTTATGTCTGCAAAAGCACTTTAAGAACAAGCTTGATGATTTAAACTAAACTGCTAAACTATTAGCTATAAGTCTCACTTACTTGACAGCTACATTGATGCAAAAACTAATGAAGGAAACTTCAGATGCATCTTGGCTGATTGACATGCAGCTGGTTCCGATTTCAAGCCAATGTGTCCGACCATTCGAGAGTTGTTTGGAAAGTGCCAGAGTCTGCCGGTGCTGTTTTTACTGGATGTTCTTTATAACATCCAGATATTAAACCCTACTGTGAGAATTATTAAAAGAATCCATTATGGAAGCAAGTACATTTTGTTGTCAGGTCACAGACACAATAACAACCCACGGGCCACAAGGTAGTCATTTACCTATCCTTCTGAGACCCTGTGTTCTCATTAGAGGATGTTCTCACAAATGTTCTAGAGCATGTTTTAACACATTGCTTAGTTTCCAATAGATATCAGGTGCTTTAGATACAAATGCAAATGAGAACTTATAGTCCAGGTCTCAGGACTGTTAGTGCTAACGTACGCTTTATCAGACCATTACGATTTTTCCACACAATGTGAAAACGTATAAAAACATTTATAGAAGATGTGGCTTCACACCATGTTGTTCAGGAGACTATGGCCAATGCAGTCCAGTGGTTGTTGTTTTTTTTTAGACCCATTCTCGATTCTGATTTATTTTCTATAACAACAGATCTGACAGTAGTGCCGGCTGTAATTTGCATTATATTAATGCACTTTTTCATTTTCGTTATTTGATGCTACACATAATCTAAGACTAATAATAAAAACCTTGAGATGTTTATTTAACGTATATGGAAGTCTCCAGTGTCAGCACTTTGTAACAGTCAGTAAGTCTTCATGACAGAGGAATTTTAGGTTTTGCAGTTTTTCAGTAACATGACAAACTGTGTTTATTTTTTTTGTCTTATTAAAAAAAAGACAAGAAAAAAGAGAGGCTTCATCACATCAAGCCATTGCTGATTCTTTTCTGAGTGTTTTCTCACTTACATTATTTAATATTGGAGCAAGAAAACCTGAACATTTTTATTTCTATTAAATATGGCACCAATATTATCTCATTTAATTATGTTCAAAATTGTTATATTGCTAAAGAGTCATGGTCATGTTTCTTAGGAAGTGATGATGTAATGATGATGTAACGATGGCGATGTGTTCCAGACGTTTCGCGACTATGTGCTTGGCCGCTCTTTAATGACCACGTCTTCACGCGCACCAAAATTCATGCAATGTGATGTGATGTTCACATGGACACACACCTCCACAAAGCCTCAGCCTGTCCGCTCCTTCGTCTGACTCATCCCCACTTCCAGGAGCTCATCATTTTTTTCAATTTTAGCCTGGCTGCCGAGTAATGTCCTCCTTTTATTGCTAATCTATACTCTTAATCTGGCCGGCACCAATGCGCTCCAGGCTCGATCAATAGAGCGCTATTGCTGGGAAAAGTCCACAGGGGCTGATAACGAGAGCAACGCCCTGAGGGTTAACCCCTCTCTCTCTCTCTGTCTCTCTCTCTATCTATCTCTCACACACACACACACACACACACACACACACACACGCTTAACACACAGAATATCTGCAGGGTTAATTTAAAACACACGCACACACCTGCAGGGCTAAACCCTTGTACACATACAGATACACAACTACCTGCAAGAAGAACACTTAACACCATGAAGGGTTTACTGCTAACACACACACACACACACACACACTTACAGTATTAACACCACATATGCAGGATTTTAACCTTAGTATGGATGGTTGTGGTTTAATGTTTTTATCCCCCCGACAGGAATATTGTGAAAATGGAACTGTTAGCATCAAATAGCATAGCGAAATCATTGCAAAATGTTATCAGAAAAAAATTAAGGACAAACTAAACTAATTCAGTTTCTACAGTATGTTAGACAGTATGTTATCAGTAAAATAAAATCAGAGAACATACAAAAAAAACTGCAAACAAAACCAAAAGAAGAGAATCTCTTGTTTGTGTGGAGAGTCTGTTTAATATTGGACAATTTCTGGAAATCGAAAACGGTCAAAATGTGCTGAAAGGTTAAACGAGACAGAGAGTATGCATGGAGATTATCAAGATATTTTATAATAATTCACTTAAGTCACAATTGTTTTAATAGGGATTAGTTTCTGGAATTCAAAAAGGGTCAAAATGTGCTGTCAGGTAAAACAAAGAGACATTGACTACGTTTACAGAAGTAATCTAGGACAGAAGTAATCTAATTATTGACCTTACTCTGATTAAGATAATAATGTGATTAAGGTGTTTACATGAGTCACTTTCAGAAACTCCTTTCATGTTCCCGTTTTACATGTTTTAGAACATAATTAGATTAACGTCGTTACGTCACCGAGCCACGCCGTCTGACGTCCCTCCAGAATTTCATGTATAAACATACAGTTTGTCTTCATTATGGTATCGTATATACCGTTATGGTGTTTTTATTTAAAAAATTTTTTACGAATGCTTTAAGTGCAGTTAATTATTTGTCATGCTATACGTGCTAATAGACAACTGCTTGAAGCCGTGGGCTGCGTCCCAAACTGTGTACTTACCATCTATATAGTAGCCGAGATACATGTATTTTTCAACACTACAGGCCTATAGTAGGTAAGTATGTGGTTTGGGATGCACCCGAACTCTCTTGTTCACTGTAAAATGTTGAGAAATGTTGAGAGTGATCGTGTCCTGTCACAAAATGCAGTGAAATCTCTCACACGATGTTAAAAATGTGATTAAGGTGTTGACATGTCTGTAATACACGTCCATAATACGACAAAAACAGGAATATTCCGCCTCTCTTAATTCGATTAGTGCTTACTTCGAGTATGACCTTAATTAGATTAAGTTAATAAAAAATTGCTGTTTACATGGTAGTTTCTTAATTAGATTATTGTCTTAATCGGGTTAGTACTGGATTATTGTTGTCCATGTAAACGCAATGATTGTGTGTTTAGGATTAAATATTAGATATTTTGTTATAATTTACTTAAGTCACCAAATGACTTTTAATATGGGACTTTTTTTGGAAACTGAAAAGGATGAAAATGTCTGTCAGGTAAAATGAGAGACATTATATGTGGAAATTATAGAGATATTTTGGAACAATTAACTTAAGTAACAATGTATTTAAAAAAACCAAACAAAAAACTATAGATTGTTCTGTGGAAATCAAAAAGGGACAAAATATGCTGTCAGGTAAAATGACAGATATTACGCATGGAGATTCACTTAAGTCACGGTTGTTATTGTGTGATTATTTTCTGGAAACCGAAAAGGGTGAAATTGTGCTTTGTTGATGCTTTGTAAGGTTTACAAAACAAATACACTGAGTAGGTCATGGTTTAACACTTCCAGTATGTGTTATGTGCCCTTCACACATCGCAATATAGTTGATTTATGTTGTGAATCTGGATTTATGTGCTTTGTAACAGGTCATATTATGACTGTATAGTGTGCTTAGCATATCTCTTAGTATGTGTGTGTGTGTTTGTGTGTGTGCACGATTTTAAATCCTTTTTTGGGGCATTTATGTGAGGAGTGGTGTCCTGTTAAAATTTCCCAGCATATAAGGATTGTTTTTATAGCACAAGTTACAAGCTTGGCATTTTTATTGATCACATAAATTCCTCTGCATATAAGACATTATTGATCTATTGTTAGAGTGTATTAAAGGTGTGTTTGAATTTGTGTGTGTGTGTGTGTGAGAGAGAAAGAGAACGAGAGAGAGGGTAGATATGTGATTTGGTGTTATTTTCGACTATACAGCATTGGTGGTGCATGGAAAGGCAGGATGGGCCACAGTGACAGGTGTGTGTGAAATGAGGCCAGACGCCACAGAGACGTGGAGCGTACTCATCCCAAAATGGTCACCTGTCATTAACCTCGAATCTACTGAGCTGTTTTAGCACTGAAGCACCCTTTTACGCACTTAAAAAACGCAACAATCATCAATCCTCTGGAATATGGTTAATATTAAGAACAGAATTTAAATAAGAAAACGTGAACCGTGCTTTGGTCCAAAATTGTCCAAGCCATCATCACATATAAAGGCTAAAGTTACTTTAAGAGATCAGACCTTGTAGAAACTTGTTTCCACAAGTTTCTTCGTATAATTTCTCCACTTTAAAAAAAATAAACAAACAAAGACACTATTTCATAAGAGAAAATCCTTCATCATCACTGAAGTTCTTTCAGTTATGGTACATAATTATACCTCATGTATTATTATTAATTATAAGTACATTTAGATGAATAGACAGATGGACAGATAGATGGATGGATTTAATTTATATATCCCCATAGGCAGAAATTTGGGAACTATAGTAGTCAAGATCACGGGATATTAAATTACACACACACACACACTATATATATATGGGTGCAATACTTATACAGCACATTTTCGAACTTAAATTGTACGAAATTTTATCAAATCACTGTCCTTTGTTAGAATTCTCTATGAAGAAATAAACAAAATACACTTGTTGTCTTATTATTAATCCTATGAGCCAAAAGCTAAGCAGTGCTGTAGCGTATCTGATACACACAGCCACAAGCTCATACCTAGCAAGGGAAATTTTGTGTGTGTGTGTGTATGTGTGTGTGTGTGTGAAGTGAAGACGACCTTGAGGGATGAGAGAGGGGAAATATTTCAGCCGATGTTTGCTGTGTAGGCCCTCTCTTGTTTCACACAGGCTCTCGCTATACACAACGCTACACAAAGCAGGCCTGCAAATAGAAAGCCGCAGAACCGCAGGCACCTTCACACACACTCATACACAGACACACATGCATGCACGCAGAAGGTTAACCCAAACCCGAACTTAACTGGAACAGAAACACTTCCACAACGGATGGAAAACATCTGGATTAGAGTTTCTCCACGGCAAACACCTTCATGCCAGATTATATTGTACACTGTAAATCTCAAGAAACGGCTTTTAGTACTTTTAGTTTTTTTAAACTTGAACCTAAAAAAAATATTATCATCTAACTCAAGTAAAGTGTGAAAAATAACTCTACATGAGTTTGAGTAAATATTGTAACATCAAATCTTGAAAGTTTCATAAAAGTTGTGATTTCTTGATTCCGATTGGTCAGAAAGCAATGATTCATTTTCGATAACAGCAGCTCTGAAAGTAAATTCTGGCTGACCACAGGTTTATATCAGTGCGCTCATTCTAATACATGACATGCAAGTCAGGAAATATTTATTTAACATTAGTGGAAGGAGTCTCCATTTTCAGCAGTTAGACCTAAAGCTTTCTGACATCTACATGGTAGAAAAGAAAGTGATGCTGATGAAGAGGAAACTGTTTATAGCTGTATTAACATAAGCTGTAACTTTTTTGCGATAACATCAGTGTCACGATTTAGAGGCGGAGACGGATGCAAATGCAGATGAGATTTGAATTGAAAATACAAACAAACGCAGAACAATAACTATAGAACTTGCGGCAAAAACTAAGGCAAAGAATAAACATTAAACAAAGACCATAATCGCAACGCCAGAAACGACGGCAGAGAAAGACAAATGCAAGACAAGGAGCGCAGTGCAAACTGTGGCTAATATAGACATAAGTGCCCGTTAACATGAACGGGATTCAGCTACAGGTGGTCATGTGACCGTGATGCAGTGAGGTGCAGTGGCTGCTGGGAACTGTAGTCCAGAGTTCCTTCTCTGGTATTACATGACAATTAGATGTAAATATAAACAGACAAAAAAAAAATAATGAATAGTAAATAAACACAGCTGGGAATTTGTGGTGTAAGAGGAATAAAAGACTATTACTGTTAGGAAAAGAACAGTAACTCAGCTTTACATCAAGCGCAACACACACACCCATGTTGATTATTTTCCTATAACAGCACACCACTGAGTGTTTTATTCCTTACTAATACACTTGTTTTTGTGGTGGTGCTGGATTATGACTCGATTATGAATCTGCTTTCTATTGAAACACCTGTTTATTACCTCGTAGTTTTCAAAACAAATTCCTTTCTCAATCATGAAAAAAACATCACAATGAATATGGAGTAATTTATCGTAAAATTATTTACGTCCAATCACTACTAGAGAGGAAGTGTGTGTACTTGCTGGATTTAATTTAACCACAGGGTAATTGTGTTTTTTTTTGCAACCGAAGTGTTTCATCAGTTAGCGATATAGAAGTAAAGAAAAAACTGAGAGAAATAGGAAAAACGTGTGTGTGTGTGTGTGTGTGTGTGTGTGAGAGAGAGAGAGGGGGGTGGGGGGTGTGATACATCTGTGCTGGCGGTGGAGGTTTCTCCCGCAGGAGTGATGCTGGTGTTTGCATCCAGCGCCGCAGGCTGAGACGTACGAGTGTGACCGACTCCATCAGGCCTGCGTTCAGTCGCAGCCCAGAGCTCGGCCCCAGGGCATGCTGGGAACTTCATGCATACTGGATATCGGGGAGTCTGGCTTGGTCCAGTACACACAGTTTTCTTGGATTACGATGTATCCATGTGTTGTAAATTGTAATCCACATTATGTCGGAAACATTGGCTTCACTAAGACAACAAAACAAAATATTGGTGGCATGCTGTTACAGGAAAATAATCAACGACAGGGTGGTGTGATGCGGTCTGATGCTAAGCGTATTTGCTGTTCCCACAACAAAGGTGATTATTTTCCTATAACAGCATGTTGTGAAGTGTTTTATTCCTCTTATACGCCAACAGTGATGAAACTTTAAGAACTTGCCATACTTTTTATCCGTGTATAGTTATATTTAATGGTATTTGTGTGGTTCAGCGAGCTATGATCTGAGAAACCCGTGACACAGATTCAATCTGTTATAGATACATATTTAAATTTCGTTTTTATAGATATGAAAGAAGTGTCTGTTG